>PVKM010002014.1:0-69525 GCA_004027735.1 Carollia perspicillata | reverse complement strand
GCAGAGCACAGAGGATTTTTAGGGCAGTGAAAACTATTCTCCTGTATGATACTTAAATGGTGAATAAATGTCATTTATACATTTATCAAAACTAGAGTTTGACAACACCAAGAGTGATGCTAATGGAAACTATGGACTTTGGGGGGCAGGGGGAGGGGGAGTATGAGGTGTCTATGTAAGTTCACTGACTGAAACGAAGTTACTACTACTTTGGTGCAGAATGTTGATAGTGGAGGGGGGCCTGTAAGTCTGGGAGATCAGGAGGTTTCTGGGAACTCTATATTTTCTGCTCAGTTTTGCTGGGAATATAAAACTGCTCTAAAAAATTAAGGCTATTTAAAAAAAGTTTGGAAATCACTTGGTTAGAAAACCCAAATAATGGCCACTATAGTTACAGCACAGCAATCAGAAAAATGGGGGTAGGCTTTTAGTTAAGTGAGGCAACAGGTCAGAGAGGTAGGCAGAAGCAAAAGTATGCAGCATTTCCAAGGCTTGGGAGGAGTCCACATTTTACACTATTGTGCAGGTAAGTCACTAAAGATGTCTAACTTTTCTTCTTTCCTACCTTATCAGAAAAACTACCTTCTTCTCTGGGACAATCCTAGGGTTCTTGTTTCGGAACCCCTTCTTCTCAAGAAACATACTAATCGATTTTCTGTGTATTCAACCACTCTCCAATACATTCTTCCAATTATATTTACATATATTCCAGTCATTCTCCTCTTTAACAGGGCCCCTCTTTCCCTTCCCCTGGCAATCAAAGCTTTTGAAAGTGTCTGTTATTTGCTACTGACTTTCCTAACTTGTCATTCACACTTCCACACCAGTCTGTTAGAGAACTGAATACCATCAACCAATTCTATAATTGCCATTTATAGAATAATTCATCATCAGCACATACACATTCTTTTCAAATGCATATGAAGTACTCACCAAGCTGGACCTTATTCTGGGTCATAAATCATAACAATTATAAATAATTTATAGTATAAAGAATATCTTCTTTAACCATAATACAATTAGACTGAAAACTATAAAAGGGGAAATTAAAAGCCCATAAAGATTCCCAAAACAACTGGAAATTAAACAACACGTTTCCAAATAATCTATGGATCCATGAGTAACTCTCACGAAAAACTAGAACATATTTTGAATTGAAGAAAAATGAAAATACAACATTATCAATATTTGTGAGGTGTGACTACAGCAGTATTTAGAGAAAACATTATATTGAATGTACATATTAGGAAAAAAATTCTCAAGTCAATGATCTAAGCTTCTATCTTAAGAAAGCAGAGAACAAATTAAACTCAAAACAGAAGGAACTAATAAGATCAGAAATCAATAATGAAAGATGCAGTATTACTACAGAGCTTGTACACATTAAAAGAATAAGGCAATAATGTTCAAGAACAACTTTATGCTCAATACATTCAACAACTTAGATGAACTATACAAATTCTTAAATTACCAAAGCTCACTGAAAAAGAAATATGTAACCTACATAATCCTTTATCTATTAAAGAAATGGAATTCATAGTTAAAACCCTTCCAACAACAACAAGCTCCAAACAATGCAATAACATATAAAATGGAGAATGCATCATGCCCTACTGGGAAATATCCCAAGAACATAAGGTTGACTCAATCTGTGGAAAATTCATCAACATAATTCACATTATGAATGAACTAAAGAAACAAAACCCATATGATTATCTCAACAGATGCAAAAAACATTTAACAAAATTCAATATCCATTCATGACATAAAACCATGAGCAACTAGAAATAGAAGGTAACATCCTCAACCTGTCTTGACAACTAATATCATGCACGCTTAGTGGCCAAACACTGAATACTTCCACCTAAAACCAGGAACTGGACAAGGATGTCTACTCTCACCACTCCTATTTAAAATTATACTGGAGGAGAAATTATAAATCTCTTAGAAGAAAGCATAGCAAAAAAGTTTCATGACAGTGGATTTAGCAATGATTTTTTAAAAAATAGCAAAAGCACTGGCAACAAAAGAAAAACAGATAAATTGTACTCATCAAATAAAAACTTTTATGCATCAAAGGACTTGGTCATCAGAGTTAAAGGTAACCTATGATATGGGAGAAAATATATGAAGACCATGTATCTGATAAGAGATTAATTAATAACTAGAATATAAAAGAACTCCTACAATTCAACAATGAAAAGCCCTGGCTGGTGTGGCTCAGTGGACTGAGCATTGGCCTGCTAACCAAAGGGTTGCCAGTTCAGTTCCTAATCAGGGCACATGCCTGGGTTGTGGGCCAGGTCCCTGGCTGGGGGCGTGTGAAAGGCAACTGGTTGATGTACCTCTCACACATTGATGTTTCTCTCCCTCCCATTCTCCCTCCCTTCCCATTTCTCTAAAAACAAATAAATAAAATCTTCTTTAAAAATGGAAAAAACGCCACCTGATTAAAAACTGGGCAAAAGACCTAAATAGACATTTTTCTAAAGATGACATGCAAATGCCCAATAAGCACATGAAAAGTTAACATCATTGATCATTAGAGAAATGCAAATCAAAACCAAAATGACATATCACTTCACATACATTCACATTTGATCACTATTATGAAACAAAAAAGAATTGAAAGCAAGGACTCAAAGAGCTATTTGTACACCCATATCATAGCAGCATTACTCACAACAACCAAAAGGTGGAAGCAACCCAAGTGTCCAATGACAAAAAATGGATAAACAAAATGTGGTATATACATACAATGGAACATTATTCAGTCTTAAAAATGCTATGACATGGGTGAACCTTGAAGACATTATTCTAAGTAAAATAAACCATTCAAAAAGAACAAATACTGTATGATTTCACTTATAGGAGGTAACTAGAATAATTAAATTCATGCAGACAGAAAGTAGGACAGTTGCCAATGGCTGCAGGAGGGGGGAGAAGGGAGAAGTCTCTTTACTGGGACAGAGTTTCACTTTGGGAAGGTGAAAAAAGACCTGGAAATGGATGGTAATGATTAGACAACAATGTGGGTACAGTAGCTATACACATATTTTCCATTGTGCAGGAGGTCAGCACCCCTAACCCTCATGTTGTTCCAGGGTCAATTATATACTTACTGCCACTAAACTGTATACTTAAAAATGGTTAAAATAGTACATTTTGTCATGTAAATTTACCATAAAAAATCGTACTGGATGTAGGTCCTAGCCGAAAAAATAAAACAGAAGAACAAATAAAAAGCATAAGGGTTGGAAATAAAGGAAAATACTCTCTAGTACTTGTAGATGACATGATTGTCTAAAATAGAAAATCCCACAAAATCTACAAAAACCTCTTAAATCTAGTAAGTGATTTTAGCAAGGTCCCAGGATACAAGGCCAATATACAAAAATCAACTATACTGTGTAATGGCACTGAGAAACATGAAAATAGAAATTTTAAAACCAGTATAATTTACAAACTACTGCAGTATAACTCTAGCAAAAATATACAAATTCTATATGCTGATAATTTTAAAATACCGACTTCTAGCTATCAAAAAAGACTAAAATAAATAGCTATATCATGTTCATGGATTGGAAGACTCTATGGTATTAAGATGTCTATCCTTCCTAAATTACTCAATATATTCAATGCCATTCCTATGAAAACCCTAGCACTATTTTTTTAATAGAAATCAAAAAGCCAATTCCCAAATTTATATGGAAATACTGGTTCAGTCTTAGGCCATCTTTTCATCTCACTCTGAACTCTCTCTGGACAATCTAATCTGTAAACTATCTTTAATAACCACCACTAGCAAATAAGTGCATATATCTTGAAGATTAACTTCATTAACTTCACTTCTTGAGCAGAGTCCTCATTAGAGAAGCAAGTTTCAGAGAAGGGAGCTAATTAGAGAGCTAATTCAACAAAAGGGCATATTATTAAAGAGGTAGTAGTTTGCTTAAAATAAAAAAGGATCACCCTGGCCAGGTGGCTCAGTTGGTTGGAGCATTGTTCCTGCACACCAGAAGGTTGCGGGTTTGATTCCCAATCAGGGAACACACCTACGTTGCGGGTTTGATCCCTGGTTGGGGCATGTTACATCAATGTTTCTCCCCCATATCAACATTTTCTCTCTCCCCCTACCTTGTTCTCTCTGAAATCAAACATGTCCTTGGGTGTGGATTTAAAAACATACAAATAAAATAAAAAGGATTTTTGAGAACATGATAAATGATGAAATCACAGTACAGGGACTAAAGGAAGGGCTACCTTTTTTATTCACTGAGACCCACGGTTACAATGATCTAATATCTGCAAATATTGTAAATATTTAGGATGTAGCTTTTTGATGAGAGACTTGTCAGAGTATCCTAGATATCACTGGCCTATTCTCCAACAGCTGCCACTCGGTTTGTGGAGGGCTGTGTTTAGGATAAAGCCTCCCTGCATTCAGAGCAACAGCAAAGGACCCAGATGATGCCTTAGAAATTAAAGCAACCACCTGAGAAGGCCTTTATTCATGTGGGAACAGAACAGTGTAATACATGGCACTGATTAGGTCATGGTTTTATGGCCCACATATTTCTCACTTTGAAATGATAAACTGACAGTAAAGGATATAGAGAAATAGCTTTTAACTTAGTTAGCATAATTTATCTTGAACACTTTTCAGTGAAAATACTAAGTTTCTAAATTTTCAGAGGTGGTTATATCAGAAGACTTTGACATCTGGCTTAAAGTCACATCATTATAGCTATATTCCACTTTTACCCATTAAACCATTCAGACCCTGAAATGGTCCCACCTTCAATAAATCAATAAACTCAAATGCTTCACTTTGTGGTCATACCATACCTCTCATATAACAAACTGTTACAATACTAAATTACTTCCTGGTACCCCTTGAAGCCATACAGACTCAGAAATGTTCCACCTTTGAAATTAATAAACTCAAGTTTTTCAGTTACTGACCACAACTTTATTTCTTTGTGATCTCTCAGTACCGCTCACCTACAAATCGTCAAAAAACACTAGATTCCTCCCTGGTACCCACTCGACTTACCTTGTAAGTCACTGGTTCCTATATCATATAGGTCCTATACAGGACCCACTCTCTTCCTACATATCCTATGCTAACACTTTTGATTTTTATTACCTTATCAGTGACCTGCTAATTGCCTAGTCCAATGGATACTTATATGACTTACCACTTCTACAATACTGAAAATGTCTCACCTTTTTCAATTTGAAACTCTTTTGCTTTTTCTTTTATATCATATCTCTCTCTTGGTTTTCTTCATTCTATTTTAACCATAGTTGAGTTTAGGTGTTACTGATTTGTGAACCCACTGCACCCAAATATGTCTAAATCATGTTGTATTATAATTTTGGTTTACTTGTTTTTTTTCTGCCACTGGACTGTCCAGTACTATAGGACAAGGGATGGTATCTTTCAATTCTGTAATTCTAGTTTTGATAGCAGATATCTAATACATTGTCAGTGAAAATAATTTAGGAAGCACATAATAAATAAAAGCTTACGGTCAGATTCTGTAACCATTTAATTTTACTAAGGTACTGTTAAACTATGAGGTCATTTAGGGACTACAGAAAGACTCTTACTATGCTTTTGGTGAAATACCATTTCACAAGGAAAAATTCACTAAGAAAAACCTTCAAAACATACCTAGCCACTGTTGCTGAGATATTTCACACCAGTATTTTCTCACTGAAAGAATGTCCTTGAGCAGTATATTGCTACAATCAGCTCCATAAATGGCACCATTAGATGAATCTTTCACTGTATCCAGGATATAATTCAAGAGTTCTTGACATTTTAGCCTGGGTGCTCCTATTTAAAAATAAAATAAATAAACAAGTAAATAAAAACATATAAATCTTCAGATAAGTAAGGACCTTGGAATGGCAACTATATAAAAAATTCCTTTTCGGAAATTACTGTTAGCTACCCTCCTTCTCATAGAGTAAGAGTTAGCAAACAATGGCCCACGGGCAAAATTCTTTAAGCCACCTGCTTTTGGAAATAAAGTTTTACTGGACCACGGCCATGTCCATTCATTTATGTATTATCTATGGCTACTTTCAGGCTAAAACCCAGAGCTCAGTAGTAGAGACAGACACTATGTAGACTACTACGTAGACACTATGAAGTCAAAAACATATACTATCCAGTCCCTTTACAAAAAGAGTTTAACAATTCCTATAGAAATATATTCTCATATAGCAGAACAATCATTCTATCATTAGTAATTCACAATTTCTGGAATTAGAACTAAAAAGGCCAATAGTTTCTTGGTACTTTCTATAAAAAGTAAATATATTAGAATAACAAGATTACAAGAAGGATATTTTTTCTGAAGAGCAAAATTACTTTTAAGACCTGTAACAGTATTTATGGTACATAAATATATAAGGTTACAATTTTGAATGAAGATGGTGACATTAAATGCAATTCCACAAAGGACTGGGCTAAATCAACTGGACGGGATACAGTTAAACTTTTTACTAAGCTTTTTAAAGATGATACCAGGTATCTGTTGACAATGGACAAACTATGTGGAGAAGAAAACCTCCAGTTCCACTGGACTGGGCTGAAGTGCAAACTCAGGAAGAAGAAACCAATGAATCAGATCAACGACATGAACCCCAGTTAGGTCTGAAAGACCAGAAGATTCTGAAAGACCAGAAGATTCTGAATCTTCTGAAAGATCAGAAGATTCAGATAGATTTTGTTACCTCTGCTACAAACCTCAAGATGCACAGTTTTAGTATGAATATGAAGAGCAGATCTGACATAAAATCAATGTCAAGGAACATTACTCCATTATCATAACTACTAATGCCGTGATTGCTGGGTTAATAGTACTGGAAGGATTGAAAATTTTATCAGATAAAATAGGCCAGTGTAGATCAACATTTTTGAGTAGAAAAAAAACCAAACCTAAGAAAGCAGCTCCTTATGTGTTACGCGCAGTAGATCCTCCCAACCCTAATTGTTATGCATGTGCCAGCAAACCAGAGGTGACTGTGCAAGTGAATGTCCATAAAATGATCATTCTCATATTACAAGACTGTGAAAGAAAAATTTGCTATGGTAGTACCAGATGTTCAAATTAAAAATGGGAAAGGAACAATCCTAGTACCTTCAGAAGAGAGAGAGAAGCTAATAATCACAAGAAGTTGTCAGAATTTGGAATTAAAAATGGGAGCCAGGTTCAACATGACTTCCTTCAGAACTACACTTTACTGATCAACATCCTTCATAGTGAAGACCTAGGAAAGCATGTTGAATGTGAAGTTGTCAGTGATGCCTCAGGAAAAGTACAGTAACCAATGGAGGTGATGATGGGGCTCAGACTACCATGTTCACAGCACAAGAGCAAGATAACATATGTGCTCACAGTTGACTCAGACGAAGAAAGTCCTTCAAATAATGCTGTCATCAGTGAAGAAAGAAGTTGCAAGAGGAAATTATGAGAAAGAATGTCAGAACAAAGAGGTGACTCACAGAACAGACAGAAGAGCTTGATGTTATAGCCACAAATTGAACAGAAATACATCTAAACAGAACCATCTTACTGCATTAGGTCATCTGGGCAGAACCAACTTGTTTGTTATATCCTCTGTTCTAAGGGGAATAGATTGACACCGGTGACTGACTCGAAAATAATTCTGCTTCCTTTCAAAGCTCCCATTTTGCTAGAACTGTCAGACATATTGCAGTAGCTTTATGGAAAGTATGAAAATAGTTTTACAACCCTTTGAACAAAGCAATTGCATTACCGGTCATGAGATGAAACAATACAATGCATGTTGCCTTTTATGTAAATAGCCTTGGATATCATTTAATAGTTTTTAAATATTATGGCTTAGTAAAGTTGATGCCTGGTTATAAACATAAATAAAGGCAATATTATACCTTGACTTTGGGTTAGAAAAAGAATTCTTTTTAGCCTAGATCTAACCATCTTCACACTCTTAACTGACTAAAACAGATTCAAAAAGCATAAAGTGCTAGGAATTGAAATTTATTTTTAAATACTAACTGGTACTATGTATACCAATGTAAAATAATATTAACTTACTCAAGTTTTGAGCTTGTACTGCCTAGTATCTGTGTGAAAAGCCAATTTTAGTGTATTGTTACAGTTTCACATTATTTATAACTGATGTTTCATAAAACCCAAATATGACTATACTATACTTAATTAATGCCCTCTGCATATTTGTTACACATGCCTACACAGTTTATGTGTCTGCTGGCTTGTTGGGTTTACCTGCTGTATTTACTGGAAGCATGCTAAATTCTTTTTTTAAAAAAACTAATTTGCAATTTGATGTGAAGGTTAATAGATCTCCACTGACATAGATGCATACTTTCTAAAATAAAGTTTTCACGTTGATACTGCTTTTTAAATTTGAAAAGTATTTATTCTGAGCAAATCATATTGATGTCACAACTGAAATTTTATATCTTAACATTAACAATTTAAAAATCACATAACATTTTTTGTTATAAGCTATGAGCAGGGTACCACAAATCATTATATATATCTGAATATATTCTAGTTCAGAATTTTCTAATGATGAGACTAGTTAAGTATGAGACTATGCTAAATTAATATACACTGATATAACTGGAAAATCATTTTTCATAAGGTTTGTATCATAATTTCAGTCATCTGGTCAATGATCAAACAAACAACCATATGTTCCTTTGCTATCCTGTGTATCTCTCTTAGAGTCCTTATAACATTTTCTTATCTCTAACAGGTTATATTATTACAGCCTTACAAAAAGTAATTAATGTCTATATCCCAACATATAGCCCAGTGACTGGTTAGATGGTTAGAATAGTAAATGGTAGATAAACATTTGTTGAATAACCACATAAATTAATATCAGAATGAAGTATTTCCCTGTGGCCTTATCCCAAATTTGATAAGTGTTTGAAGAATAACACTGACAATTTTTTTTAGTTATATTTTACTGATTATGCTATTACATTCGTCCCATTTCCCCCCTTCATTCCCCTCCACCATACACACTCTCCCATCCACATTCCCCCACTTTAGTTCATGTCCATGGGTCATTAGTTCTTTAGCTTCTATATTTCCCATACTATTCTTGCCCTCCCCCTATTTTCTACCTACCGTCTATGCTACTTATTCTCTGTACCTTTTCCCTCTCTCTCGTCCTCCCACTCCCCTGTTGCTAACCCTCCATGTGATCTCCATTTCTGTGGTTCTGTTCCTGTTTTGGTTGTTCACTTAGTTTGTTTCTGTTTTTGTTTTGGGTGTGGTTGTTAATAATTGTGAGTTTGCTGTCATTTTACTATACCTGTTTTTTATCATTTTTTTCTTAGATAAGTCCCTTTAACATATCATCTAATAAGGGCTTGGTGATGATGGACTCCTTTAACTTGACCTTATCTGAGAAGCACTTCATCTGCCCTTCCATTCTAAATGAAAGCTTTGCTGGATAGAGCAGTCTTTGATGTAGGTCCTTGCCTTTCATCACTTGGAAGACTTCTTTCCAGCCCCTTTTTGCCTGCAAGGTTTCTTTTGAGAAATCAGCTGACAGTCTGATGGGAACTCCTTTGTAGGTGACTGTCCCCTTGTCTCTTGTTGCTTCTAGAATTCTCTCCTTCATTTTAATCTTGGCTAATGTAATTATGATGTGCCTTGGTGTGTTCCTCCCTGGATACACCTTCTTTGGGACTCTCTGAGCTTCCTGGACTTCCTGGAAGTTGATTTCCTTTGCCAGATTGGGGAAGTTCTCCTTTATTATTTGTTCAAATTACTTTTCCACTTGTTTCTCTTCCTCTTCCCCTTCTGGTATCCCTATACTGAGGATGTTGGAACGTTTAAAGATGTCCTGGAGGTTCCTAAGCCTCTCCTCATTTTTTTGAATTCTTGTTTATATTCTTTTGTTTGGTTGTTTGTTTCTTCCTTCTGGTCCACTCCATTGATTTGAGTCCCAGTTTTCTTCCCATCACTATTGGTTCCCTGTGCATTTTCCTTCATTTCACTTAGTATCACCTTCATTTGTTTATCTAATTTGTAACCAAAATCAACCAATTCTGTGAGCTTCCTGATAACCAGTGCTTTGAACTATGCATCTGATACACTGGCTATCTCTTGGTTGCTTAGTTGTATTAGTTCTAGAGCTTTGACTTGTTCTTTTGTTTGGGCCATTTTTTTTGTCTCGTTGCACCTGTGTTCACCAGGGCGGGGCAACCCACTTGCTGGGTTGTGATGCTGTATGTGGGGGGTGGGGTGGGAGAGGGATCAATGGCACCTGCTCTGCTCTTTGTCGGATCCTAGACCCCTCCGCCTGTTCCCCCAAGCAAACTGGGCCCTTCTGGCACTGATTCCTGGTGGGTGGATTTGTGTACGTTCTAGGACCCAGTGGGTCTCTCCTAGGAATTCTCCTGTGAGGCTGGGAGTCTCTCTCTGCATCTCAACCCCTAGAGGTGTCTTCAATCAGTGTTTTCAGGCTTTATTTCCCTGCGCTGGGGCCCTGGGTTGCGTGACCTGTCTCACTCCCCAGTTATCTGCATGCGAATGTGGGACTGCCCAGGCAGCCGCCTTGCCAGCGATGCCCTGCTTCACAACCGCCAGCTGCCTTTTGTGCCCGGTGCCTCCGTTTTTTGTGCCGCAACCTGACTCTGCTCGGCCGCCGACTCTGCCCTGCTTACCGGTCTGGGTGGATGTGTCTATCTTATCTCCTTGGTTGTGCGACTTCCTTACAGTTTGGTTTTCTGTCAGTTCTGGTTGTTATTTTGTTTCTAAATTATTGTTGTCCTTATTTTGGTTGTGTGAAGAGGCACATTGTGTCTACCTACGCCTCCATCTTGGCCAGAAGTCCACAATTCTTTTCTAAAGAACTGCCTCAAAAGGATACCTAAGTTGGTATAATGACTTGAAGGAACCTCATGGAACGTAACATTTTTCCCAGTTGAATTTTCTATTCTCTAGAATGTCCATACATTGTATAGAAGGTGACAAATGCCTAAATCAAGGAATGAACGATATTGGCTTCCTGGTTCCTTTCCAGCTGCCTCTTTTAAAAGATCTGTTTCTTTCACCATACCTTGGTTACCAACTGCTAAGCAAGTCTGGCAAAGTCTGGACCTGTGTTTAAAATGCATCAACTCTCCAACCCTTTGAAAAAAGCACCTGAGGAAGTAAGATGACCTGGTAACACTGCCCTGGTTCAACTTCAATATGAAAGATGTTTTAAGTTACAAAGTCAAACTTGAAAGAAAACAAAGCCTTAAATAAAAATAGCACTTTTTAGCCATACATTGATAATTTCATCCACTCATTGCTATAAGCCAACATACTGATACTTTCATATATTTTTCAAAGGCGATCTCCAGTGTTAATTTTGCAAATGAAATTTATTTTCTTTTGTCATCGTAGAACAAAACTATAAGCTCTAAACTATTCTGGTGGGCTACAAATGGACACACATAAAGATCTATAAAAATCCAATGTTAGCAGACAAGAATACAAACTTTAATCAATGCAAGGCCATCATACAGGGCAAAAGCAGGTACAGAATATTTCAGTGTCGCTTTCTTTTATCATTGCTGGAGTCCTTGACAAGGGCTAAAACTACACACAAACTGGCATCTCAGAAGAGCTAACTAAATTTTTGCAAAACCTTGTTTTTCAGACTCGTCTTATACCTCCATTCTGAAATATCATCCACTAATAACCTATATCCTTCTACTTAACAATGTTTACCAACATTGGGCTTTTTTGATTCTTCAACTAAACTTGTTACCGCAAAACCAAGTCGTTATCTGTAACGAGTAAACAAAGTCTAACCTCAAGAGTCCCTTAACAAACATTCATGATTTTAATCTTTTAGCATTGTGTGAAGCCCATTTCTTTACATAAGCCTATTAGGATCCTGCATTTTGGTTCAAAAAATGTCAAATTTTCAAACTGTCAACTGTACAAATTCAATGGGAGATAAGCAGCTCTTCAGGAACAAAAAACAATGCTTTTCTGTATTTTTAAAAGTCAATACTAAGCACAGTATTATTTAAGAATATGGGTTTTGATTACCAAGAAAGCTAATGTGGTCTTAGAATTAAGTAGTAAAAGTATAGAACAAAAGATGTCAAGTCCTGATCCACTCTGTACCAATAAGAACATACCTATGAGAATGAGTCCCATACTTTAAAAGAGGTAGAATTAAACTGAAGAATATTCAGAAGAAAGTGACACTCATATGCACTGAAAGAAGTAGGTGTGTTTAGCACAGAAAAGGGGACTAAGGAAAATATCATCGCTAACTTCAAATATCTTAAAGAAAGTCACACTGAAAAAAATCGATTAGAATTTTTCTGTAGTACCTGAGAAGGCAGAAACAAAAACAAAAGGAGACAAGTTTTAGCTACTATTAAAGCCATTATCAAAGATAGAAAAGAAAGCCTGAAAAGGTATGTTTAATTGTGTGGCTACCTAAGTGCTAAGGACATAAAGAAGCGATCCAAGAAGAATAGGTGTTGAAATAGTGATGCTAATCCTTTTAATCCTGAGATTATGTCATTCCATGCTTATATAAATTCCTCCAAATATGTGAACCAATATTAAAAATCATTACTTATGTACTAGAAATTAGAGTTAGCACTCAATTTTATCTCATCATATTCAGACCCAGCTCATGCAACAATTAATTATTAAGTCAATTATTTGTAATAAGTAATATAGCACTTACTTTTATTTGCACACTTGATGAAGTATTTGAGCAAGCTACTGATTTCTTGCATTTTTTTCTGCCTGGTGGCTTGTGTTGAGGCAGACACATTTGATCTTGCTGTTTTCAGACATTCTGTTTCTTTCTGAATATATTTCTGTAAAAATCTTCAAGAAAACAAAATGGAATTTCAGAAACTCATTAAATGTTTAAATTATTATAATAGCTTCAAAAACTCCTTCATGCTATCATAGAGAGCATTTTTTAAACCATGTTGTTTCAACCAATGTACCAACTAAATGAAACAAATTTCTCGTTCAAGGGCTAAGCCCCTACAATACCAATTTAGAGTCTGGTCTGCAAAGCTCTTAATGTATAACCTCCATGATTTCCTATTGCTTTACTTCCTGATTTCTCATTTTATCATTAAAAGCTTGCAGTACTATTAGGGGCTTTCGGTTCTCTGTTACCTATTCCTGTTATTCTATGCATGATCGATCTCTTTCCTAGGCAGCTGGAAATGTTCCTAGCATTTAAATAAAGCCTGCCTATAAAATGTTTATGATTACTTGGGAGTGCCAGGTGCATATTTAGCCTATTTGATCAGCTTATGCAAAGGAATACTTACCTTTAGATAATAACTGTATTTGTGGTATCTGAAATAAACTAAGTAACAAAAAAAAAGGCATGCATTTTTCATGTTATTCACACTGAAATCTGTAATAGTGAATATAGTACCAAATAAGAGGTAAAAATAAAATAGATTACCTACTCTAAAAACTGGAAGACAAGTAAATACTCATACATACTCATATTTCCTCTTGACTACAAATATTTCAAGTTTCTCAGTATTCTACTTTAATTATATTATTTGTCTTTCCTACATCTTATAACATATTTCTAGTTATAAAGGGATTTAATAGTTAAAAATTGTCTTAATGTAAAAATGCATTAATTTTGTTTGCCACACCAGTCTAACTACCAATTGCATCTTTCCAATGCCTGAATTGTTTTTTTTTTAACTCCATTCATATAGAATTATTCTAAAATTCCTTTTGCTTTTGTATTATAATTTAACATCTTGCAGATACTTCAAATAGTATTTAAAGATGTCATGCCATGCCCAGGTGGCTCAGTTAATTGAAGCATCATCCCATTCACCAAAAAAAAGGTTGTGCGTTTGACCCCACATAGAGGAGCATATGGGAGGCAACCAATTGATGTTTCTCTCTCACATCCATGTTTTCCTCTTCCTTTCTCTCTCTCTCACCCTTCCTCTCTCTAAAATCAATAAGCATATCCTTGAGTGAGGATTAAAAAACAAAAAAGGATGTCAAAGTAGTAATGAAGCACTTGTTATAACATTATTCTCTAATTTATAATTGTGTTATGAACTGATATGAAAGGAATTCTATCTAATCTTAAGTAAGACACGTCTAAGTCATTTCACTGAACAAACGATTTAAAATTAACTTTGTCTATATATAAACATCTTTTAAAAATAATGTTTCAAATAAATACTAAGAGCCAACTTCATATACAAGGAGCAATGTTATATAGAAGACAAAGATAAGTAAGACCTAACCATATAACAACAAAAAAATCACAACAGAAATAAAAATGAAAAAAAAATACAGTAAAAAAAATTAGAACGGAATACCTAAAAACAGCATCCCAATTCAAGTATTTCCCTTGTTTGGAATCTGAATGACGATCTAAATGTTGAATGGTTTCGGGATTCCGAATCAGACGCTTAAAGTTTTCAATTTCTTTCTGAAAATGAAAAAAAGAAGATAATAATGGGTAATTACTTATTTCATAGAAAAATTAAATTTAAGTAATTTACTACCCTTCGTTCCGTGGCTTTATCATGTCCTAGTTGACGGCAGCAAATAAGCAGATCATCAAGTGCTAGACTCATGGTTCAGATTTTCAGAGAACACATCACTGCCTGTAAAAATGCATACATAAAATTATTTCAGACTGTGGTGAATAATACATAGTTGTATCTAACTGTACAACTATAGGCATATTGTGATCAAAGGCACGATGGTTTTTCTTAACATTTCCATACTTAAATGAGATTTTCTTAGTATGTCACAACAAAGCTTCAACATGCTGTACTTTGTACAGAGCTTCAAATGTGTACTTTGTGTGCAGCAGCAAGATAAAAATAGGAAACATGTAATTTACTTTATTGTTCTGGGACCTCTTCTAAGAAACATGACGTTTCTTCTTCTAATAAACTGAATTACAGAAATGAATGGAAGCCAGCCAAGCAAAGAATAAGGGAAAGAACACTTAAGAATTCAACAGTGACCATCTAAACTACCTTTAAAAGTACCTTTTCTATGTGTCATGACTTATATAGCTGAGCAAAAAGCTTAAATTGCATATGCCTTGGAATTAATGTGCAGGAGGTTATTAGAGCTATTAAGCCTTGCCTGGCACTTGCCTCATAACTGGCTTTATGGTTCTCATTTAATATATAAAAGCAGAAGGAAAATGATATCCTATTTTAAAAGGAAATTGTAAACTACAATGATATCCCTTACAAATGTCAAAAGATCAATTATATTTTATTGTCCCTTAATGCCATCGAGGTAGCCCTTCTCTGTTTAGATTTTCCACTATAATCAAACCTTCTTTTGATAATCTTTTAAAAAATCTTACACAAGTATTTTGTTTTTGCCCTGGCTGCTGTGGCTCAGTGGATTGAGTGCCCGCCTGCAAACCAAAGGGTCACCCCTTTGATTTCCAGCCAGGACACAGGCACAGTTCACAGGCTGGATCCCCAACTCGGGGCATGGGACAGGCAAATGATCGATGCATCTCTTGCACATTGATGTTTCTCTCCCTTTCTCCTTCCCTTCTTATCTCTCTAAAAATTTAATTTAAAAAGATTTTTAAAAGCTTCATTTGCTATACAATGTTATTAAACAAAGAAAAATATGCACATTTATGTCCATGATATCTACACATACATATATCTCAAAAGGAAAAAAAATTGGGAAATGTCTTTTTTCCCATCCATCTATATATACTATGTATGTTTCTCTGTCTAGGTTTAATCTCACAGAATCTTAAAAGTGGCAAGAAGTTAGAGGCCATACTCCATCTTCCCACAAAGGAAGAAATCCCTTCTAAAAAGATATTGTCCTTTCTTTAAACACTCACAGTAAAAGAAAACCACCTACTAAAACTACCTATTCACTGTCAGATAGCTCTAATTCTCCTCCACTTGTATTCATTGGTTGTTCTGACGCCTTCATCCCTATTACAACCTCCTTTACTCTGCTGTTGGTAACAAGATGTTATTTACTTGCTAGTCTTTTTCAGTTGATTGTATACTTGTTCAGAACAGGACTCTCATATTTGTTTCTATCCATTATAGTTTTATCTAGGACTTCCCCCATCTTTGCTCAATCTTAAAGTCCTCTTAATTGAATGAACAAAGAAAATAAAATACCTTAGCAATATTCAAAGAACCATGAAACTAGGCACCTGAGACTTCCAACCAAGATGGAGGCATAGTAGATACACTTTGCCTCCTCACACAACAAAAAGAACAACAAATTTAAAAACAAAAAAATTACCAGAACTGACAGAAAATCAAACTGTAAGGAAATCCAACAACCAAGGAGTTAAAGAAATATTCATCCAGACAGGTAGATGGGGTGGAGAAGGGCAGCTAGGGTGGAGGACACATGGCAAGGCAGCAGTTCGCAGACCAAGCAAGGTGGCAGCTGGTGGAGCAGGTGGTGCCACATTAGTGTTTGTATGAACAAGGGAGAACAACGGGGGAATGAGACAAACCATGCAACCCGCAGTTGCAGTGAGGGGAAACAAAGCTTCAAAACTTCTGACTGGAAAAAACCTGTGAGGGTTAAGGCAGCAGAAAAACTCCCAGCCTCACAGGAGAGTTCGTTGGACAGACCCATAGGGTCCTAGAACGTACACAAACCACCCACCCAGGAATCAGCACCATAAGAGCCTAATTTGCTTGTGTTAGCAGCGGAAGTGACTGAAAGCCAGCTGAGAGGTGGGTAAGTGGCATTGTTCCCTCTCAGACCCCTCCCCCACAACATAGCCACCTGGGTTGCTCCACCCTGGCCAATACCATTACTACCTAACAGCTGCACTGAGACAAAGAAATAGTGACTCAAATGAAAGAACAGATCAAAGTTCCAGAAAAAAATACAACTAAGTGATGAAGAGATAGCCAACCTACCAGATGCACAGTTCAAAACACTGGTAATCAGGATGCTCACAGAAAGGGTTGAGCATGATCACAAAATAGAGGAAAAAGTGAAGGCTATGCTAAGTGAAATAAAGGACAATATACAGGGAACCAATAGTGACAGGAAGGAAACGGAGACTCAAATCGAGGGTTTGGACCAGAAGGAAGAAAGAAACATTCAACCATGACAGAATGAAGAAACAAGAATTCAAAAATATGAGGACAGGCTTAGGAACCTCCAGGACATCTTTAAACGTTCCAACATCGCAATCATAGCAGTGCTGGAATGAGAAGAGGAAGAAATGAAAAACCTGAGAACATAATGAAGGAGAACTTCCCCAATCTGCCAAAAGAAATAGACTTCCAGGAAGTCCAGGAAGCTCAGAGTTCCAAAGAAGTTGGACCCAAGGAAGCACACACCAAGGAACATAATTACATCACCCAACATTAAAGATAAGGAATCTTAAAAGCAGCAAGAGAAAAGGAGATAGTTACCCACAAAAGAGTTCCCATAAGAACTACAAGGTTCCCAAAAGAAACCTTGTAGGTAAGAAGGGGCTGGAAAAAGGTATTATTCAAAGTCACGAAAGGCAAGTACCTACATCCAAGATGACTCTCTCCAGCAAAGCTATTATTTAGAATGGAAGGGCAGATAAAGTGCTTCCCAAATAAGGTAAAGCTAGAGTTCATTATCACCAAGCCCTTATTATATGAAATGTTAAAGAGACTTATCTAAGAAAAAGAAAATCAAAAATATGAACAGTGGAATGACAAGAGACTCACAGCTATCAACAAATGAACCTAAAAAAGAAACAAAAACAAACTAAACAAACAACTAGAACAGGAACCAAATCACAGAAATAAAGATCAATCACATGGTGGGTTACAAGTGAGAAGAGGGCGGCAGCAAATGGTGGAAAGGTACAGGAAAGACGCATAAATGGTAGGTACAAAATAGACAGAGGGAGGTTAAGAATAGTATGGGAATGGAAAAGCGAAAGAACTTATGTGTACAACCCATGGGCATGAATAAGGTGGGGGAATGATGGTGGGATGGGGGTAGCTGGCAGAGGGGAAAAAAGGGGAGAAAAAATGGGAGAACTGTAATAGCATAACCAATAAAATAAATTAAAAAAATAAAAAATAGTGAAAGTAGGCACCTTTATTCCTAAATATACTAAAGATGTTATGTGTAATGTGAATAAAATGCATGTTTACTAAACATGTGATGCTTCCAGGAAAAGACAACTCTAAATTTCTTTTTTAAGCTGTGGCTTACTTGTCTTTCCTCCCTTCTATTTCTCAAAGATCGATCACTTTAAAAAAAAACCCAAACCAGTGCAGTATTATGTACATAAATAGGAGAAACTCATTCTCTGATACATGCAATGATATTTATTGAGCAACTGCTAGGTACAAGGTACTACATGGGGGGGGGGTTAGACTTATACTGAACTAAACAGACACATTCTATCTTTGTGGAGGCATAACTAGTGGGAGAGAGTGACAGTAAACAAGTACATAGATAAATCAATGCATAATTCCAAGTTGTTACATATGGCTCAATAGAAACATGCAATAATAAAGTATTAGGGAACACATCTCAGAGGAGGTTACAATAAAGCCAAGATCTGAATGAAGCAGTACCAATCATAGAGCTGGAGAACATTTTAGGGAAGGAGACGAGCATAACAGCCTAAGGGTCCTAAGATGGAACAGCACATAGTATGTTGGAGGAACTAAAAGAAAACCACAAGAACTAGAAAGTAGTCAGCTACAGTAACAGTGTCACTAAAAGCTGAATTCAACTAATGTGCTAATTCAGAAAGATCTAGGTTCTGTTCCCAACATGCAACTAAATGATTCATATATATTTTTGAAGATTTATTTATTTTTAGAGAGGAGACAGGGAGGGAAACATCAATGTGTGGTTGCCCCTCAAGTGCCCCCCACTGGGGACTGAGCCTACAACCCAGGCATGTGCCCTGACTGGGAATTGAACCCATGACCCTTTGGTTCCCAGGTCCGCACTCAATCTACTGAGGCACACCAGCCAGGGTTGATTTATATTTTTTAAGTAAGAGCTTCTGAAGTGGTCAATCCAATAGTGATCCCTCTGCAGAATTTGACAATGCCAAATCCCATCTTTCTGGATATAATTCTGCCCTTGGCATGCCATTCTTTTCTAGTGGTAAAAATGTGCACTGTGTACTCATATTGTACTGATGCTGCTACTTACAAGTTGTATAACCTAGGACAGGTTAGCTAATCTCTCTTAACCTCAGTTTTCTTAAAGATAAAATGAAAAATAATACTAGCACCTATCTCAAAGAGGTATTGTAAGGATTCACATACGTTTCACAGTGCATGAAACATAACAAATGCTCAGTAAATTATCACTAGCAGCTATCAATATTCATATTTCCTTTTGTTTCATAAGTTTGATGCTGCTTCTTCCACCCAAACCTGAAAGAACATCTTTGTCTCCTTACTTCTCACTCTATGTTTTCCCAGTGTGATCTTACCCATTCCTATGACTTCGACATGTTGCAAATGCCCAAATTTATTTCATTCAATATCAGACCTCACTTGTGATTCTTGCTTTAGGAACCTTCTACACTTGGCGGCTTTACACGCACTGTCTTCTCTGCAGAAGGCTCCTACCATCCTCCAAGGCAATTTAACACTGTGAGGTCTCAGCACAAACTGATTTGATTCTCCCCGGCTGTTTCCACAGAACCTCGCTAACACCTCTACTATCGCAGTACTTTTATCACATTATCATCCTGAATTTTAACGGTCTTTTTACTTAATCCGTGCCCGGCAAAAACAGCTGCTAAAGCTCTTGAGTGCTCACCACAGGAAAGGATTATCACAGGAAAATTGTATTGCAGGGTCACACAGATGACGGCCAGAATTTGAACTCCTGCAGTGTGACACTCCAGAGCCCAAGATCTTAACCACACGTCCGTAGTTTAAACTTCAAGAGATGCTCGCTGATTAAAACTAATGATGAGAGGGGGAAAAAATGGTATTAGTGAAGTCATCTAGTTGTCTTTAGAATAAGGTTCGTAGATAAATTAGCTACGGGCTTGGCGAGACGGGGAAAGATGACGAGTGAAGAGGTGTAAGGGCCGCTCTGGAGTCCTGAGACTGAGTCTGTGAACGCTGGGGCCAAACGGCTTGGAAACGACTGAATTCCCCAAAAGCATGGCTTCCGCGTCCTTACCGCTGGACTCCGACAGCCAAAGTGCAATCTCCCGAGAAGCCGATGATAGCAGCCCAAATAGCCTAAGCCCAAGGCCGCAGACGACTCCTGCACGCTGTCCACGCACTATCCCCGCTTCCGGTTCAAACCTGGCGCGACCTCGCAGCGCCGGTCTCCACAGGAAGAAGTAAAGCGGGGCGGCGCTCCCGGCCCCTTCTGCCAATACGCCTCCTCCTCAGCGGCTCTCCGCTCCGAGGCCTCGCTTCCCCAAAACATTGGGCAGGTCTAAAGCCACGCGCCTGCGCCTTGCCCACCAATGGCGTGCGCCCTTGCGTTTGCAGCTCGCCCTCCGGCTCTGACTCCTGAGCCTCCACCCCACCTCCTCGCCCCTTCAACCTCAGCCCCTCAAAGATGAGGGAGGAAATGACGACAGTTTCAAGGAGATCGGAGGCGGGTTTCATTTCGGCGCCCTTCTTTCTCCTGCGGAAGCGATTGGCTGGCGTGAAGTGAAAGAGGCGGGACGAATTGCCGCGGGTTCAGTGCCGCCACTGGAACCGGGAGATGCGGCACAGTAGCTGCTGCTGTGTTGGCTTTTACCCGAGCCTCGTCTTTTATTGGGGTTCCATCTGCAGCTTCGATTATGTTGTTACCTTCGGACGTTGCCCGGCTGGTATTGGGTAAGCTCGAACGCGGGAGGGAGGAATATTGGACCAGTTAAACTGGGCGGAAGGACCTTTGGGGCCAAAGGTTTTCCCAGGGTGGGGAATCTTTGGGGTTTTGCTTCCCCCCGACAACTTTAGCCTGACGGAGACTCTTGTTATGCCGGAGGCTCGGGCAGTTAAGCCTCTTTGTGTGTGGATGCTCGTCTCAGGCTGCGTGGCGGTGGGTAGGGGAGTATCGCTGAGGAGAAGCTTGAGTGGGACACCTGAGGCCCGGGTTTGGAGGGTAAGTCAGGCCTGAATACTTAGTTGGGACCTTTGAAGGAGCGTTGGCTACGTGATGGAGGTAATGCATGTTTTTCAGCCGTGGGTGCACTTCCTCTTGTTAGGTCTGGGGCCAAAATAGGAAAAAATGAGGACTTCCTCAGGCACCCAGCTTTATGGAAAGACCTTCCTGACACCCTTCTGATAATTCACTTTTAGAACTACGAATTTGGGATGAATGGTGTGTTCTTCCCTCTCCACCCATTGCAAAAAGTCGCCCCGTGTAGAGGTTGGAAATACCAGCTGCATGTTTTAAAACAACAGCAATTCCAGTTTTTTTGATTAGCAGGAAACCTCCCATGGGAAATGACTTTCAGTTGACTTTTCTAGTCTTGGTTAGTTTTTCTTCCATTTGCGGAGGATTAGTTCCTCGGGCCAGTTGTCAAGGTGTATTATTGTCTGTGCGGGAAACAGGTTTTGCTGTTGTTTGTACCCTGAAAGATTGAGGATTGTATTGATGGGAGCGAGAACCACATAAAACTCAAAATTCGAGCCAATGATTTGCAGACATCATATGCGACATCCCTGAAAGTAAATGATAAACTCCTCTGTTGAAACTTCCCGTAGTGTCTGCAGTCATTGCTACCATTGTTTTGTTAGATAAACCCATTGTCTTGTTTCTTTCTAAAATATTCAGTTCTGTCCAAAGAAATTGTGTTTGTGCACAGACTCTTGATAGACACATTTTGCAGGAAATATTAGATGGTAAGTGGCTCCATCACGTGTTTTTAGAGAACTAAGTAAATGGCTTAAGTGTAAACTAATATTTTGTTAATGTTTGGCTCATATTTTGCCCACTTTATCAGAATTGAGTACAATTCACCTGAATCTATATCTGTATCTGTGAGGAAAAAGTATCTTGTAATTGTTATATTAGTCTTACATGTAAACCAATCCAAAGTAGACTTTCACAGTGATCATGATAACATTGGCATACTTTATATTTTCCCTCCATGCAGTGTTTGCTTAAGAATTTTTTAGTTTTGGCACTTTGGTAATCTAGATTGCTTCAGTAACCCAGTCTTCAACAGGGTTTCTCACCCTCGGTGCTGTTTTTTTTTGTTTTGTTTTGTTCTGAAGATTTTATTTATTTTCAGAGAGAGAAAAAGAGAGGAAGAGAAACATCAGTTAGTTGCCTCTCGCAAGCCCCCAACCAGGTATCTAGCTGGCAACCCACCATTCGTCCTGACTGGGAGTCGAACTGGTGACCTTCTGGTTCACAGGCCACTGAGTCACACCAGCCAAGGCTCATCCTCGGAAATGTTGACATTTCGGGCCAGAAACTGTCTTGTGCGTTGTGGGATGTTTAATAGCATCGCTGGCCTTTATCCTTTAGCACTCCACTCTCCATCCTTATCCAGATGTGACAACAAAAAGTGTTGCCAGTGTGTTCCCTAGAGGGCAAAAGTACTCCCAGCCAAGAACCACTGGTCTTACAAAAGCAATATGATTTTCTAACTGGAATAATTCACACCAACTTGTGAGTCTTTACCCTGCACAAACCAGCTGCTCTGCTTCCTACTTTTTTTTACCAATGGATAGAAACTCCACCTGTTGTTTCTTATCCTAAACTAGTTTTTTGCTATTCACATTTCCATTTTGTTGGAAACAACTCCACCTGTTGTTTCTTATCCTAAACTAGTTTTTTGCCATTCACATTTCCATTTTGACTTCCACATATCTTAGCAATATGCCTTCCCATTACTTCTCTTTTGGACTTTTGTCATTGTTTCTCAGTTAATCTTGCAATTCATCATTTTTACTGTTACAAAACAAAATCCACCTAAAGCATTCGCACTATACCTCACATTCTTAAAGTTGAAACAGTTGTGTACTTACCAAAAATTTCGAGTTGTGCAAAAGAATATCTACTAAATCTCCCCACACCCACTGCTCTTGCTTTTTTTCATCTAGTATTGTATGTCTTGAAGCTCCTATCAGCACATAAATATCTACAATTACAAAACTTGGTGGCTTAAAATATTAACTATCTTATTATTCACTCATGATTCTTCTCTATAAGCACTCTACATCTTCAGCCTCTCTTTGTTGCCTCCTTTTCTTTATAATGTTCTTTCAGCAAACCTTTGGGTGTTTGGTATGTTCCAGACACTGCCAAATGCTAATTAAGAAGTTCTCTTCTTGGAGTTCACATATTTAAAGATTTTTACCATTACACATATACACACACGCACTAAACACATTCCTACACTCTACCACATATTCTATCTAATGCTCTGTCACCCTTTCACAAGTCAAATTTATTCAAAGAACAATAAATTTTACTTAGTTGCTCTACTTCCTTACCTGCTTTTTGTTCTTCAACATACTGCATTAACTTTTGTACCTCACTGCACTTAAATAGCCCTTCTTGCTACTCAGCTACAGCCAGCTGTTACCTTGCTAGAATTTCTTTAAATATTGCACAGGTCAAAATATGTCATAGTGGTGTTTATTGCCTCTGGATCACCAGTTTGGTTTTTATCAGTATGTCATTCAAAGTGCTCTATGGAATCGCCTTGCTTTATCTGATCTTCTCAATCAACATCTGCCCTGTACATCAGACATACCGAACTACTTACAGTTTAACCAGTTTTTCCTTTATATTCTGTTCCCTCTGCCTGCAGGGTTTTTCTCCCTGTCTTCCTAGTATTCTTACATTCACAGTTCAGGTCAAATGTAATCTCTGAAACCTGTTCTAGCAGGTATAGTTAGTACTTTCTTCTTAAATGTTCCCACAGAATTGCACATTATTTCTGTTGTACCTTTACCATGTTTTATTGTAATTGAGTGTTTCCTTACTTTTTTGAAAAAACTTAATGCAAAATCCAACCATTTTAGTGATTTCTGAATTTACGGCTGTGTGGCATTATTTACATTCACATTGTTCTGTAACCATCTTATCCCCCCTAGAATCTTTTTTCCCCCCTTGAAATTTACCATTTGTATATTCACTGTTTTTAATCTGGGATTAATGGACAGGCTTCAAGGGTTCTGGGATCCCCTAAAACTGTCTGTAAAGGTTTATGTGCAGGTGGAGTGTTTTAGATTACTAAATAGGCTTAGTCCTTTCCGTCCGAGTCAGCATTCCATTTAGGAAGATTGAAACCAATCTGAGTATTTAACATGAAGGGATTAAATAAGGGAATTGGTTACACTGGAGATAGAAAAGCTAAGAAGAGCAGCTTAAATGAAGCCAACTCAGAGGATTGCAGCAACAGCTGAAGGCCGCAGAGGTAGTGAGGACAAGGAGAGATGAGGCAACCCAGAGGCCAGGTTTATGTACTGTGTGGAAGATGAAAGGTAGATTTGTCTGGTAAGGGAGCAGTAGTCATAGTGGAGATTCTACCAAGGCCCAGAGTGAGTGGGAGGGGAAAAAAGTGTGGCTTCCAACTGCCCTTCAATCTTTACACTGGTGCTTCCCATTTATTAAACCCAGCCACTAGCCAGGTGACATGGAGCCTAGGAAACGTTGCCTGCATGGGGTCAGGTTTCATGTCATACAGTGCAGGGGAAGAGAAGGGGGAAGAATAGATTGAAAGGCAGACAGAACCGGGACTGACACACCTCCCAAAAAAGTCAAGACCTACTGTTCTTATTCCACTTTATATCACCAAGACATTACAGATATTTAATTCTTACAGAAGTTTAATTGTGATTATGATATTTCCCTTTGTCTACTTAATACCATTTATTCAGATTCTGTATGTCCATGCTGTTATTTATTATAATAATATTGTCACTGCTGACATTTACAACTTTTTATGATCCTTACTCATTCTTTCTTTTCGGTTGTATCTTCACTTATTCTCTGTCATATACATTGTGCTTCATCCAGCCTGGGCATCTTCCCTAAGCATGCTCTTCATATGTTTTCCGTCAGCTTATTTGGGATTCTGCCGCCATCCTTCAAGACTCACCTCTTCCTTGAACTCGTGCAAATTTTCCCCAAATCTGATAATATTTTCTCTAGCCCCTATCCTCCTATGAAATAAGTCCTAGTATCTTACCATCCTTGCGTTATATTTCTATTTATGGGTCCTGGTTAATCATAACTTGTTTGTTAACACAGACTTTGTTATTTGTGTGTGTAATAATACAAAGAATCATAAGTTAAGTCTTCCCATAAAATATTTACATTTTTTAGGATCATTAAACCATGAATTTTGGGGGAGAATTATTAGGTTATGTGAAGGATGTATTTTCAGGTAGAAGGATTTTCTGTCTCTTGCTTTTTTCATCAGGCACCTCTTTTTTAAATTCCCTCTCTGTATATAAATAGGAAGAGAGGCCAGACTCTTGGCATCCCAGTTCCTAAAATTTGAATACCCTTGATATATTTAGAATTTTTATCTTTTCTTCTCTTTTTCAATTATGTCTCTCCTTCAGACTGTTTTGTTACTCATTACTAACTCCACTGAAAAGCAGGTAGAAGACAGTGTTAAGAAAAAAGGAAACCCAGGCTTACTTTCTTACTTATTTGAACAACTTGGCTACTAAGTTTACACAAAAAGTACAGTTATTTATTCTGAAGTTACTTTTAGGAAAAAAGAGAGTCCTGGCTGGTGTAGCTCAGTTGATTGAGTGTGGGCTGAGAACCAAAAGGTCATCAGTTCGATTCCCAGTCTGGGCACATGCCTGGGTTGCAGGCCAGGTCCCCAGTAAGGGCCATGTGAGAGGCAACCACACACTGATGTTTCGCTCCCTTTTTTTCTCCCTCCCTTCCCCCTCTCTAAAAATAAATAAATAAGATCTTTAAATTAAAAAAAGTCATTAAAATTAAAAAAGAAAGAGAAATAATAACTAATTTTAGTCGAAGAGTGATTATTTGTATTATTACTGTAATAAGAGATAATTGGCTGTAGCTGGTGTGGCTCAGTGGATTGAATACCAGCCTGCGAACCAAAAGGTCGCCGGTTTGATTCCCAGTCAGGGCACATGCCTGGATTGCAGGCCAGATCCCCAGATGGGGGCTTGCAAGAGGCAATTTATCAATGTATCTCTCATACATAGATGTTTTTCTCCCTCCCTTCCCTTCTCTCTAAAAATAAATAAAATCTTTTACAAAGAGAGAGATAATTGGTCTTGTTTATAGTTTCATTGTGACTTTTGAAATTTAGAATAATTTGTACCTAAACTTCCCCTATTTATATAGTTGAGAATTGATTTCAGTCAGATACTTAATGATAAATAAGCCTTTTGTGGTCAAGTAACTCGTTTACTAAATCTATAAAATGATAAGTGAACATGGATGTGGTCAACTATTATTTTACCACATTATTTTAGAACTTCTGGGACAAAAAGAAAGTAAAATACATCAAGTCTAACCTAAAATGGGAACTCTAGATTTTCCAAAGTTGAGTACGAACACTTAATTATGGAAGTAATCTAGCTTTTCAATGAAGCCTTTTCTCAAGTGCATCTTGTACAAAAGTATGATGTATTATGATAAATCATAAACTATATGATCTGTCATGATTCCTTTCCCAGCATATTCCCAGCATATTCTAACACAAATGACCATGTTTTCTAAGAAAGTTTAGCTGTATCACTACATTCCATCTAGGGCAGTGTTCTCAACCTTTATTTCAATATCACACTCTAAAGGAATACTTTTAGACCTTTTTTTCCTAACTACCCCTCCCATGTGAAATTTTGATGCCGCAAGTATTACTGCTTATAGATTGTATATATATCTGTAATTTATGTGTTAAAGAGTGGGATTTTCTAAATCAAATCTACTATAAGGAGTTAGATTTCATACCACCACCTGTTAGAACTCCCCAGTGGTTATGAAAAAACATCTGGGGTGGTTAGTAGTTTGGAAACTCTCTACCATGAAAAGAAACTGTTTATTTGGGGTTTTCAGTTTAAATCTTGAAGCACAAAAAAACCTCCAACTGCCCTGATTCCAAGGTGAATCTAATGGTTCATACACATTCCTATATTCATGATATCCTAGTAGCATCTGACTTGCTCCAAACAATGTAACTGTCAGAAAGCCAACCATCTTAAAACTGCTTTATTTTCAGCTGACTAGTTTTATGGGGTTGTTTGTGAAAAATAAAGAAGTAAAATATCAATTTGTCTTTTGATTTTTCACATGTGAGATGACTTCACATTTTCAATGATAAGGGTATTGGCAGTAGTAGTATCTGAGGGGAAAAAAGGTGTTTTTTAAAAAAAATACCCAAGGATATGTTTATTGATTTTAGAGAGAGAAATACATCACTGTGAGAGAGAAACACCAGTAGGGTGCCTCCTACATGTGTCCTAACCAGGGATCAAACCCACAGCCTTTTGGGGCACAGAATGGCATTCCACCTAACTGAGACACTGCCCAGGGTCCTTCTGGTTTGTAAATGCTTTCCTATAGTTAAAAGAACAGTGTCTTTGGTGTTTTATATGTATGTTTGTTTCTTTCTACAGCATTAGTTAGCAAGAAGTTGGAAAACTGATTCATCAATAAATGGAAAGTGGTGAGTTGGTTCCCACATTCCAGCTAGGGCATTTCCTAAAATGGGATGACAATTTCCTTTCCTTTCCTTTTTATAGCATTTATACACAGTGACTTTGTAGGCCTACTCATTAGATTTTCAAGTTGTAAGGCCTCGTTAGTTAAACATATAGTTTCAGGTGAAAAGACCATATAACTTTAAGTTGGAATAGACCTTAGAAATAATTGCTTTAGTACAGCAGGTCCTTGAATAATTTGTTTGGTTCAATGTTTTTTCATTATAATGTTGATGGGATGCCAGTTCTTAAACTAACTCTTGTTTATATCAATTAGCCTATGGTAAAATTCGTCTTACTGTATATTGTTTTGCTTAAAATCACAGAACCTGACAATTGGCTTAAAGTCACAGAACCTGTTGGTGATGTTAAGTGAAGAATTACTATAATTAAACACTTATTGACCAGTATAACAGCACTGAGATATATATACTACAAAGGCAAGTATTGGATTGGCCAAAAAGTTTGTTTCGTTTTTTCCATAAGACAGTTCTGGTAGTCCTCAGTTGTCTTTAACCTCATTTGAAACAATTTTGTTAGATTGTAATATCAGCATGCAGTTTTTAAAAATTTTATCAAAATTGGTGGGGTTTTGTGCAGCCATTTTAATAATGAAGGTGGAAGAAGATACACAACATTTTTAGCATATTATGCTTTATTGTTTTAAGAAATGTAAAAACACTGAAACGCAAAAAAAAAAGGATTTGTACAGTGTATCGAGAAGGTGCTGTGACTGATCTAACATGTCAAAAGTGGTTTGCAAAGTTTCTTATGCATGTGAGGATGTTTAGCACGGCCCTGGCCTCTTCCACTAGAAGGCAGTAGCAGGAGATAAAGGACATACTCAGAATATCCAAATCAATAAAGTTATTGGTGAAAATAAAAAATATTTCTTTTACTTTACAGAAAATTCTACACAGACTTTTTGGCCAACACAATATTAGGGAATCTAGTATCCAGTAATAAGAGTATAGTACATAATGAGACCTGATACACACCTGAAAGTAATACAAACTGATACTGACTGTAAAAAAGTTAGTTAATAATGTTTCCAGGTTCAGTGTTCTAGAATTTTAGTGAAAATTATTACATCTATTTTTACATAAATGATATGTGTAATATTCTTGTGATGTCTTTGGTTTTATTTATTAATTTTTTTTCTTTGTCTGGTTTTTAAGTATCAGAATTAAAAGGAAAGTATTCTCAGAATTAAAAGGAAAGTATTCTCTCTTTCTCTAAAAGTTTAGCCTCAGAATTAAAAGGAAAGTATTCTCTCTTTTTCTAAAGGTTTGGGAAACATTGGTTTAAGTCCCTTTTTTTAAATTTTATTTTAATTGTTGTTCACATACAGATTTCTGTCTTTTACTCCCATCCCAGTCCATCCCCTCAGTGCTCCCCACCTCCCTCCCATTTCCACCCCCCTTAGTTTTTGTCCATGTGTCCTTTATACTTGTTCCTGTTATCCCTTCCCTTTTCCCCCTGAAATTCTCTCCCCTGTCCCCTCTGGTTACTGTCAGCCTGTTTTCTATTTCAGTGTCTTTGGTTATATTTTGCTTGCTTGTTTGTTTTGTTGCTTAGAATGTTTAGTAGAATTCATTAGTGAGACCATTCAATCTTAGGCCTCTTTGTGAAAAGTTTCTTTATTACAGTTCTATCTATTTATTTGTTTTAGTTCTATTCAAACTTTCTATTTCCTCTTGACTCAGTTTAGCTAGTTTGTGTCTTTGTAGAAATTATCCACTTCACCTAGTCTCAGTAAATTGTTGACATAGAACTGTTCATAGTATTTCTTTATAATCTGATTTATTTCTGTAAGTTTGATAGTATTGTCTCTTATTTTCCAATTTTAGTAAATTAAGTCCTCCCTTTTTATTTCTTTGGTTAATCTAGCTAAATATTTGTCTTTTTTGTTTATGTTTTCAGAGGACTAATTTTTGGTTTCCTTGATTTTTCTCTTTATTTTATTCCCTATTTCATTTTTTTCTGTAATAACCGTTATTTCCTTTTCCATCTTTGAGTTTACTATGCTGTTTTATTAGTTTCTATTAGTGGTTGGGTATGCTATTGATTAGCTATTTTCATCTTTTAATACAAATATTTATAATTGTAAATATACTTACCACTAAGAATGCTTTAGCTGCAACCTGTATATTTTAAATTGGAATGATGTGTTTTTGTTTTCATTTATTTCAAAACTCTTCCCATTTTTCTTGTGATTTATTCTTTTACCCTTTGGTTATTTAGGAAGATGTTGTTTAATTTTCACGTATTTGTGAATTTTCCACATTTCTTATTAATTTCATTTCACTGTAGTCACATAGTATGCTCTGTATGATTTCTATCTTTATAAATTTTCTCAGACTTGTTTTCTGTCCTAATAATGGTTTATCTTGAAAATTGTTTGCATGTTCTTCACAAGAGCATGTATTCTGTTGTTGAGTGGAGTGTATTGTAGATGTCTCTTACGTCTAGTTAGCTAATGGTGTCCAGGTCTTCAATTTCTTTCTTGATATCTATATTTGTGTATTACTCAAAGTAGTATATTGGAGTGTGTAACTTTTATTGTTGAATTATTTATTTCTCCCTGCACTTTTGTTAATTTCTGTTTTATGTTTTCCGGGCCTCTGTTATTAGGTGCACATAATGCTTGTAATTCTGATATCTTTGTCACTAGTAACAATGATTTGTTTTAATGACTACTTTGTCTGATACGGTATAGCATCTCCAGTTCTCATTTGGTTACTGTCCAGATGTTATGTTTTTTCCATCCTTTGATTTTCAGCTTGTTTCAGTCTTTGACTCTAGTTTGTTATCGAAAGCATGTAATTGGATTATGTGTTTCTTCTGTCCTGTGAATCACTACCTTTTAATTGAGCATTTAATCCCATTACCATTTAATGTAATTACTGATAAAGTATGGGTTTCATCTGCCAGTTAGATATTCATCATCCATATACTTGATGTCTTTGTTCTGCTCTTCCTTTATATTACTGCCTTTTTTGTATTACTGTATTTTGTCATGTATAATGCGCACTTTTTGCCTAAATTTTTGAGGGAAGAATAAGTGTGCATTATTCATGGGTAGTACTAATTCCATATCTATATAAGTGTTTTTACTTCTTTTATTTATGGCCATGTGTTAAAAGTGTAACTCTAGAAAGCAATAATGATACCTGTGTGCAAAATAATCCCTAGGTAACAATAATGTTTTATACATAAATTAAAAATTGAGTTAAAATTTTTAAATGAAAGATTTTTTTTCTGAAAATTTGGGCCAAAACCATGGGTGTGCATTATACACAGCAAAATGTGGTAAATATTTTCAATGTACCATTTTAATTCATTGTTTTCTTCAGGTGTTTTATGTTTGAGTTAAACAACCTTTCTGGGATTAGAACCAACTTAATTTCAATACTATATAAAACTGTTATGTGATGGAACGAGACTAGATTTGGGGTGCTGAACACACAGTGCAATTTACAGATGATGTATTATAGAATTGTACACCTGGAACCTATATAATTTATTAAGCAAAGCAACCCAAATAAACTCAATCAATCAGTCAATAACATGAATAAAATTTGCTCCTGTAACTGCATTCTCTTCCCACTCCTTTTTGCTGCTAAGGTCGTATAAATTACATCTTTATATATTATATGCCCATCAACCCAGATTTATAGTTATTGCCATATGCATTTAAAGCAGAGAGGAGATAAAGGTTACAGACAGAAAATCATTTTTACTGTTTCATATTTACCTATGTAATTACCAGTGTTCATTTTTTTTAATGTGAATTTGATTTACTATCTAGTGTCATTTTATTTTAGCCTGAAGAACTGACTCCCTCTAATATTTCTTTTAGGGCAAGTCTGCTAGCAATAAATTCACTTTTTAAAAAATATCTGAGACTTTCTTCCTTGTTTTGAAGGAGTTTTGCTAGATACAAAATTCTTGATTGACTTTTTTCTATCACCATTTTCAATATGTTATATCTAACTACCTTTGGCCTTCTTGGTCTCTAATGAAGAATCAGCTGTAAATCTTGAGGATTCTTTGTATGTGACAAGCTGCTTCTCTACTTTCAAGATTGGTCTTTGTCTTTTGACAGGCCAATTATGATGTATCTTGGTATGGATCTCTTCAAGTTATCCTACTTGCAGTTTATTGAGTTTCCTGTATAATAAGTAGATTGATGTGTTTCATAAAATTTTGGATGTTCTTAGATATTGTTTCTTCAAATATTCATTCTGCTCTTTATTTTCTCTTGTTTCTTTCTGAGGCTCCCATTATACTTTTTATACTCCCATTTGACGTGTCCCACAGTTCTCTGAGACTGTTCACCTTTTAGCAGTCTTTTTTTGTTTCTGTTCCTCATACTGGATAATCTCATTTGCTTGTGTTAAACTTCACTGATTCTTTCACCTGCCTCAATCTGTTGAGCCCCCTTTAGTGATTTTTCATTTCAGTTATACTTTTCACATCCAGAATACCTACTTGATTTTTCTTATAATTTCTACATTTTATGTCCTTTTGATGAGACATTGTTATAATTTCCTTTAGATATTGAAGCCTGGTTTTCTTTAGTTCTTTGAACTCATTTAAAGTAACTGATTTAAAGTTTTAAGTCTAGTGTCATAGCTTGCTTAGTGCTAGTTTTTATTAACTGCTCTCCCCACTCACCATAGATGAGCCATACTTTCTTGTTTCACTGCATGTCTCATATTTTTTGTTGACAACTGGACACTTTATGTGACAATTCTTGAAATCAAATTTGTCTCCCTCATGTTTGTTATTAGTCTTTGTTGTTGTTAAGCAGTTGTTGTTTGTTTAGTTTCTTGAGCTAATACTGTACTAAAGTCTGTATTACTTGAGTTTATATTCTATGATTGGACATTGTTATCCTGAAATTATTAGAGTCAGTTTGTTTCCCATTGTTTGCCAGGAGCTCTGTGGACATGGGGCCTGCTTAAACATTCATCTAAGGAGCTGTCAACTCTGCCTTAGAGTATTCACTTGCTCAACCAGAAGTGAGGATTTAGGGCCTTCTCACATCTTCTGAGTACGTGCACTGCCCTCCCCTTGCACACTACCTAGTATTTTAGGACCACATCAGAGCTTTTTCCAACGCCCCTGTGGACTTCTCCCCAGCTTCTCTTTTTCATGTTGTTTGTTTAGCTTATTGTTTGTCCCAGCTGTTATTCTATGTCACAGGCAGCAATGGTGTTAAGCAATTCCTGTTGCTTATTTTAAGCAAGCCCCTCAAGGGAAAGATTGTTTGCACTGGAGGCACACTGATTAAATTCAAAGACAAGCTATACAAGTGGGATTTTACAGGGAATTGTCACACAGGTCAAATAATGACAGTTTCTGGGAATGGAGCTTTGGGAAAATTCCAGCCCCATCTGATTCTTTGCACAGGCTGCTAGGCTGATGGTTTTCACAGTGATTGCAGGTTATTTATTTTCAGGCGTACTACTAAACTAGGGAAATGAGCAATGGAAATAGAGCAAGTTAAAATACCACAGTGCTCACCAGACTTACTAACTTTTAGCCATTTTAAAAAATAAGTGAAGCCAGATCTTTGCAAAGCTTATTGTTTTTGAGAGTTCTGTAAACATTGATTTTGATCATTTGTATGAGTGTTGTCATTGCTTTTATGGTTGAAAGGTCTTCAATTCACTATTCTTACCGAAGCTGCTCAAAATTTAGAAGTTTAAACTGAAAACTATACAAAGTCATTGAAGTTCTGTACACAAGAGAGTAGTAATTTAACTGGATTTGATCCACGAGTCAAGGCAAGTGTGATGCCTTATAGATGAAGTATCTTGAGCCCAGAAGAATACAGGTGATTTTTTCCCCAAAAAGTAACAATTCTTATTTTAATAGACTGTAACAGAAACTGCTTTCCTGCTCTAGCTGGGTTGTTTATTTGGAACATCATCCTGGACACCAGGCGATTGCAGGTTCAATTCCCAGTCAGGGCACATACTAGGTTGTGGATTCAATTCCCGGTCAGACACAGGACGCAACTGATATATCTGTCTGTCTCTCTCTCTCTGTCTGTCTCTGTATCTATCTAACTCTAAAAAATAAATCAATGAACATATCTTGGCTGAGGATAAAGAAGCATCAGCAGCTGGTTTCCTGATTTTCTCTTCATTGTTCTTTTTATGCCATACTAGTATTTTTAGTGGTTGGTTTAGTTAAACCTTAGTAATCCTAATAAACAAAAGCACCAGGTTAGGCTGATCGTCAGTACTAATACATATGTGTAAAAATTCCAAGCACTGCTTTATAATATTGTTCTATCAATGTCAGTTTTGTGTGAATGTTAAAGTTCTTGTTGAAATAATGAATGCTTTGATTCCCAAAGGGTATAAAATTTTTAAAAGAATGTGTTTGTTATGGTTCATGAAAAGTAGGATTTTTTTTTGTTTTTTTGTTTTTCAATTTTTTTCTCAAACCATGAGGCAAATAAATGAAGTATACAAGTAAATAGCAACATTTGGAGAATGAGGATTTTTGATAATTTACTAAATTAATATATACCATCTACTGATTTAGTTAAGATGATACAGACCAAGGTTCCACAACCCATGGTGGATTCTTGGCTTCAGGCAGTACAGAACTGAAATATGAGCCAGCATTTATTTTAAATTTATTAGCAAAGCAGCGAGACCATGTGGGCTACTGCACAGACAGAGCCACCTCCATTAGCACAATTTGCTTCCTTTATTGAGGTTCTTGGCGGGGGTGGGGGGGTTCAATAATAGGAATATTTAAAATCTTCCCAGGCACTGGGTGGAGACTTATATGGGGAGCTCTATAGGTCACATGTGACCCTCATATGGGCTTTCTGTTTCAGAGCATGGTCATTTAGCATCCTAATGTATTACAATGAGTGTATAATGAGGCAGGGTATTACTATTAGGTAAAATAAGTCGCCATGTTGGATCCAACTGGTCTCAGCCAATTTTGAGCCATAAATCTGGTGCAGGGCAGGTATTTGTTATTGACAATTTCTGTAGCTTTTATTGATTGCAGCTGTTTTACCACATACCCTATCTCAAATGTGGAGGCTATGAAGCAGAAGAATGCCCATTTTTAGTTATTTATCTGTTACTTTATTGATTCTCATGTAAGCATTAATGTGCAGCAATTATACTTTATTAAACACCTTATTTTTCTAGTTTATCTAGAGTTTCTCCCATTAAAAAGCCATTTATTTTATATATTTTACTTCGTGGCTGTATAAACTTGTATTTCTGAATAAGTCTGGAATCCCAGCATATTCTATTTGTGATATGAGATTCTATTTGTGATGTGACCCTTCTCTAGAGTGTACGTGTGAGTGCGTGTGTATATAGGGTTGGCAAAAAGTGTTAGTTTTGTCCTTAAAATAAAAGACACATATTTCATTTTCACCAATAACTATTGTTTTGGATATTTTGAGTATGCTGGCTATCTCCTGCTATTGGCTTCTAGTGGGTAAAGGAGAAGAGTGCTCCTATATATCTTACAATGCATAAGAGCCCCACAGCAAATAATTATTTGACCAAAATGTCAGTAGTACCAAGAAACTTAGCAAATCACCCTTGACACATTCTATCAGTCACAGCACCTTCTCCATACACTGCATGAATCTTTTTTTGTGTTTCAGTTGCGTTTTTATTTTTCTTGAAACAATAAAGCATAATATGCTGAAAATGTTACATATTTTCTTCCATCTTCAATATTAAAATGGCTGCACAAAAATTCATCAGTTTTTTTTAACTTTTTTTATTGATGTCCGAATACAGTTGTCTCCCATTTTCCCATCACTACTTTACCCTGCCTTACCCAAGCCCACCTCCCACCCTCAATTCCACCCCTGCCTTGGCTCCTTCCATGGGTCCTCATACCTGTTCATTGATATCCCTTTCCCTTCTTTCCCACATTATTTCCCTCTCCCCTCCCCTCTGGTTACTGTCAGTTGTCAATTCCAATGTCTCTGGTTGTATTTTGCTTGCTTGTTTGTTTTGTTGATTAGGTTCTACTTATAGATGAGATCATATGGTATTTATCTTTCATTGCCTGACTTACTTTACTTAACATAATACTTTCCAGTTCCAGCAATGTCGTTGTGAAGGGTAGGAGCTCCTTCTTTCTTTCTGCTGCATAGAATTCAATTGTGTAAATGTGCCATAGTTTTTTGATCCACTCATTTACTGATGGGCACTTAGGTTGCTTCCAGCACTTGACTATTGTAAATTGTGCTGCTGTGAACATTGGGGTGCTATTCATTTGAACAATGTGCATAGGTTCTTTTGAATTAATGTTTCAGAATTCTTAGGGTATGAACCCAGCAATGGAATTGCTGCATCAAGAGACAATTCCATTTTTAGTTTCTTGAGGAAATTCCATACTCTTTTCCACAGAGGCTGCACCAGTTTGCAGTTTTGATAAGTAATTTTTTAAATACACATTGATATGACAGCTGTCACAGCACAATCTAACAAAATTGATTGTTTTAAATGAATTAAAGACAACTAAACACTATTAGAGCCATTGTATGGAAAAAACTATATGAACTTTTTGGCCAACCCAAAAAGTATGTTTGTGTGCTCAGTGTGATGCTCTAGCATTTTTAACAGCTCTTTTATCGGAAGTGTAAAATTTACTAAAATTACCTAAACTTTCATTTTTCATTTAGGTTACTTACAACAGGAAAACCTCACTTCTACCTGCCAGACTTTTATTTTGGAAAGTTCACATTTAAAAGAATATGCAGAACACTGTACAGATGAAGGTTTTATCCCAGCCTGCTTACTGGTAAGTGATTTGTTTCACAAGAGAAATATTTCACCATTGACCAGCATAAGAGACTACACACACGGTCTTAAAATCAACTCATTAGCAAAATCAAAATTGGCAAAAATTTGATAGTTTGTATTCATGCATGATTGGAAAGACCCAAAAGCCTGCCAGAACTTCTTTTCACAAGTGAATTACAACTTTGCACCTGAAAATCAGTTTGGAATGATACTGTCGTTTCTTTCTAGTTTCTCTACTGCTTGTCTGGAGCTTGTTTACTGCCTGTTATGGATTGAATATTTATGTCCTTTCGAAATTTGTATGTTGAAACCCTAACCCCCAGTGTGGTTTAGATTATATCATGAGATTGCAACCCTCATGACGTGATTCGTGCCTTTATAAAAGAGTAAAGGGAAGAAGTCTTTGCATATGCACACATCAAGTAAAGGCCATATGAGCACACAGCAAGAAGGGAGATGTCTACAAACCAGGGAATTGGTTCTCTCCTGGAACCAAATCACCCATCACCTTGTTCCCTAGACTTTTTAGGCTCCAAAACATTGAGAAGTAATTGTTATTTAAGCCACCTCATCTATGGTATTTAATAGCAACCCATCCTTTCCTCTCTTGTTGCTTACTTCAGACAAATATAACTCAGGGATTTCAATATCTTGTTACTACCTTCTAAAATACCACTAGACCAACAGTATCATTTAGTGGGTATATTCTGGTACTACATTTTAAATGGTATTTTGTCATTATAAACATGGCTGCTTAGATTCATTTGATCTGTCATACAACACGATTATCTACGGAGGAAAAATAAATCTACAACGCTGATAGAGTTTACCAAGCTCACAGGATGCAAAATACACAAAAGTTCATATTTCTTTATACCCACAATGAATCATTGGAAATTGAATTTTTAATTTTATTTTAGAATTATAGTTTATATTCAGTATTTTTCTTTTATTACTAGTTTCATGTGTGCAGTCTAGTGGTTAGACAATTGTATTTTACAAAGTGTTCTTCCCAGTATTTTCAGTACCCACCCGGCACCATACATAGTTAATCCAATAGTATTAGCTATATTCCCAATGCTGTACTTTACATCCCAGTGACAGTTTTGTAACTACCAGTTTACACTTCTTAATCTCTTTATCTTTTTCACCCAGTCTCCTAACACCCCTTCCCTCTGGCTGCCATCAGTCTGTTCCATGTATCTATGAATGTGTTTCAGGAAATTGATTTTTTTTAATACCATTTATAATAGTAACAAACAAATAAAATGAATGTACTTGATTAATAAATCTAACAAAATGCGTATAGGATTTGTATCCTAAAATCTACATGAAAGAAAGCAAAGACTTTAATAAAAGGAGAGATATACCGTGTTCATGGATTGAAAACCTCAGTAGTGTTAAGATGTTAGTTCTCCCCATTTTAATCTGTAGATTCATTAAAATCAAAATCTTCACAAGTAATTTTGTAGATAACAATAACCTTAATTATAAATGTTATATCGAAATGCAAAGGAACAAAAAGGATAAGTTGGAGGACTCAGATTACTTGATATTATGACTAACAAGCTATAGTAGTCAAGATTGAGTGGCATTAGAAAAAGGTTGATTACACATACGAGGTCTGTCCAGAAGGTATCCAGCCATGTAATATGAAAAATAGATATTTATTCAAGATACAAGAAACATTGTACATAGGACAGTGATGCCTCAGTACCCTTCAAAGTAGGCACCTTGGGACCTCACACAGTTCTCTCAATTGCCACCAGCTGCCCCATCATATTTTCCTAAATCTCATGGACTGTCTGAAATTTCTTCTCTTTCAAAGGTAATTTTAGTTTTGGGAAAAACCAGAAGTCACAGAGGACATCTAATCTTGGCTGTAGGGGGCTGCGTCACCTGGGTGATTTGGTGTTTTGCCAAAAAAAACTCGCACGAGAAGCGATGCATGAGTGGGCACATTGTTGTAATAAAGCTGCCAATCACCAGTTGCCTGTTGCTACAGTCTTCTGAATCATCTGAATAGTTTCCGTGGAGGAATGCTCATGCTTAGTGCAGAATTTGATGCAGATTCATTGCTGTACTTGCTCAGTCATTTTGAATGTGATGGCCACACAGTACGCTCAGTGGCATGCTCACTCATTGGTATCTACCGCCCCAGTGACTAGTACAGTAAACTCATCATTGTTCACGCAGGGGCATTCCAGTCAACTCTCTTTGGCTGCCAGGTTATATTATGTCGTGCAAACTGTTCTCCTTATATTAACAATTGCTGGAAACAGCTTTCGACCTGTATTAGTTTTTTCTTGCTGCTTTAACAAATCACCGCAAGCTTACTGGCTTAAAACACAACTTTAGCACCTTACAATTCTATTGGCCAGAAGTCCAACAGCTCTGAGCGGGCTTACCTTTAAAATTAATTTATTAGCAGGTCTAGTCCCTCTGGAAACTCCAGGGAAGAGTTCCAAGCCTTTCCTTTTCCAGCTTCTGGAGGCCACATGCATTCCTTGTCTTGTTTTTTTCCTCCATCTTCAAAACCAGTGACACAGCTTATGGAGTTTTTCTTACAACTCTCTTCAACAGCATTGTCTCCCTCTTCTACATTAAAGATCTCTTGTAATTAGATTGAGCCCACCGAGAAAATCTTATTTTAAGTTCACCTGATTAACAACCTTAGTTCTGTCTGCTACCTTAAACTCTTAAACTCCCTTTTGATTTGTATCCTAACATACTGGTTCCAGTTATTAGGATTTGGATATTTGGAGTGATAGGGGGGCAGGGGATAATATTCTGCCAATCACAAACTTGAATACTTTCAAGTTTATATTGCTGAATATATAATTTCTTTTAGGGAAGAACTGTGTCTACTTGGGAAATACTCTTTTTAATTTTAGCTCTGGAATATAAAGTTCTTTTTAATTAAAATATAGTTGACATACAATATTATATTAGTTTCAGGTGTACAACATAGTAGTTTGACATTTACTGTATTTTGTTTTGTATAATGCGTGCTTTTTGCCCAGATTTTTGAGGGAAAAATAGTGGTTCATTATACATGGGTAGTACTGATTCTGTATCTATGTAACTGTTTTTAATTCTTTTATTTATGTTTATGAGTTAAAAGTGTAACTGTAGAAAGCAGTAACAATATCCGTGTTGGAAATAATACTCTGGAGTATGAAAATTGTTTTTGTTTCTAAATGTAAGTAAATTAAAAACTAATTGAAAAAATGAAAATGAAGGATTTTTTTCCCTGAAAGTTTGGGCCAAAAATGTGGGTGCGCACTGTACACTGGAGCACGTTATTCACAGCAAAATGTGGTATGTAACTTACAGAGTGATGAGCACAGGAAGTCTAGTAACCGTCTGTTACCATATAAAGCTACTACAATATTGTTGACTAGGTTCCCTATGTTGTACTTTACATCCTGTCATTGATGTATAAGTTTGTACCCTCTCACCTTTTTGCCCCCAACCCCCTGCTGCCCAAAACTCTGGTAACTTCTGTTTTTTTCCTCTGTATTTATATGAGTCTTTCTGTTTGATTTCTCATTTATTTACTTTTTTAGATTTCACATATAAGTGCAATGATACAATATTTGTCTGTCTTTTGCTTATTTCACTTAGCATAATACCCTCTGGGTCCAATCATTTTGCAAAATTCAAGGTTTTATTCTTTTTCATGGCTGAGTAATATTTGTGTGTGTCACTTCCTTAACCAGACATCTGTTGATGGATACCTAGTTTGCTTCCGTTTCATGGCTATTGGAAATAATACTGCAGTGAACATAGAGGTGCAAATATCTCTTCAAGTTAGTGTTTTGTTTTCTTTGGATAAATGACCAGAAGTAGAAATGCTGGGTCCTTCTTTTCTCTTTTTATAGCCTTTGTTTTAGTTATTTTATCTGATATGAGTATTGCTATCCCAGCTTTTTGTTTGTTCTCATTTTCATAAAATACCTTTATTCATCCCTTTAGTTTCAGTGTGTATGTGTCTTTCCATCCGAAGCGAGTCTTGTGTAAGCAGCATATTTAAGGGTCTTGTTTCTTTATCCACTTTGATACCCTTTGTCTTTTGAATGAAGCACTTGTTTACATTTAAAGTAAATATTGATCGGTATGTACTTATTGCCATTTTAATTTTTTTCATACTGGCTTTATAAGTGGTTGGTCTACTACCCTTACCATATGCTTAATTTTACTAATCAAAGTTAGTAAATTTGAGATTTTTTCTTTCATATATTTTCTCATTTGTAGTTTTTGCCTTTTGTTTAAAGAATAGCTTATAACATTTCTTGTAATGCTTGTTTAGTGGTGATGAACTTCTTTTGCTTTTGCTGGTCTGGGAAGCTCTTGATCTCCTCCATTTCCAAATCGATTACCTTGCCAGTTAGAGTGTCTTTGGTTATCTATTTCATCATGTTGACTGTATTGTACCACTCCCTTCTGGCCTGCAAAGTTTCTGTTGAAAAAACAGCTAATAGTCTTATGAACTTTCCTTATATGTAACTATTTGTTTTTCTCTTGCTGCTTTTAAGATTTTCTTTTTGTCTTTAACCTTTGCCATTTTAATTAATGTGTCTTGCTTTGGGTTTCTGAGTTTATGTTTTTGGACTTTCTGTGCTTCTCATGCTTGAATGTCTTTTTCTTTAATCAGGTTAGGGAAGTTTTTGGCAATTGTGCAAATGGTTTTCTGTCCCTTTCTCTGTTCTCTTTCTGGAACCCTTATGGGTGTGAATGTTGTTCTGCTTGATGTTGTCCTAGAGGTCCCTTGTACTATCCTCATTCTTTCTCTTTTTTTTTTTTTTTTGATTTTTCAGCTGGGTGATTTTTCACTATCCTGTATTCCTGATTGCTGATACATTCTTGGGTATCATCTGATTTTCTTCTGATTCTTTCTACTGTATTTTTTTTCCATTTCAGTTGTTGTGTACTTTAGTTCTGAAAGGTTCTTTTTATAGTTTTTATCTCTGTTGCAGTTGTCACTGAGTTTATCTGCTGATCTGCAGAGTTTGATGAACATCTTTATGTCTGTTACTTTAGTACAGACTCTTTAGTAGACAGTTTCTCTCTGTATCATGAAAGCCTTTTTCTGGGGTTTGTCTGGGGTTTTTTGTTTTTGTTTTTTCTTGGAACGTATTCTTTCATCTCCTCATTTTGCCCGTTTTTCCTATGTATTAGGTAGCTATTGTCTCTTGGAATTAAAAAGTTGCTTTATTTAGAAGGTGTCCTAGAGGGCCCAGTTGAGCATCCCTCCTAGTCACCACAGCCAAGGGCTCCAGGGGTCTTCACTTTGTGGACTAATGTTGCCTCCTTTTCATGGTTGGGTCACAGCTTCTGTGGACACATAGCAGGTTAGGCTGGTGCCTGGCCTGGCTGGCTGTGAGGCCTGGCTGCAGTTGTTGTGGCAACATTGATGGACAGAGCAGGCCTGCCATGTGGCAATCTGCGACACCTGGCTTCAACTAATGCAGACACACTGCTGTGTACTAGCTTGCGTGGCAGGACAGCAGCTGCTCTGGAGAGGTGGTAGTCTGGGTGGGTCCTCAGGAAAATGCCAGGGTGGGGTGAACACTGTCAGCAAGGTTAATGAAGGGTGTCAGAAATGGTGCCTGCCAGTGTCAGACCAGAAAAGGGGAGGAAATGGCACCCACCAGCACTTCTGATTCTGAAGACAGTTTCAACTAATCTGTATTGCTCCAGCACATGCCCTGAAATTAGTCAGTGTATGACCTTCACATATGACCCAGGTACTTTTGAAGTAGCTGCCTCTGCACTGGTTTTACTACAGCCCATTGAAGTCACATAAGACATAATAAGCCCCGCTGCTTTTCAAAGCCAGATGGTATCCTCTTCCCTGTGCAGGTTCCCCAGCCTGAGGCTCAGATCATTCGCTCTTCACAGGCGACTTAATGCAGTTGTGATATCCTCACTTGTGGGTCACCACACAGGGAGTAGACTGAGTCTCTGCCCCTCCTACCCACCTGTATCAATGAGGCTTCTTCATATTTGTAGCTGTAGAATATCCATGGTGCTAGTTTTCTGGGTGTTCTCAGAGATAGCTGTTCATGTGTTGTAGTTTTGGTGTCAGTGAGAGAAAGTGAGCTCGAGCTCTCCTACTTCATCATCTTGAACCCAAAGCCAGGGACCTCTCTTGAATGCCAAATGCCGTTCCTTGGGAATGTTGTGCTGTCTCATAACAAACATATCTCTAAATCTCGGAGACACTGCCCTTGCTAATGTGCAGGAATCTCACATCTGCTCTCCTCACATCACTGGGAAGTACTTCTGATGGGTCAAATCTGGTTGTAGAAAGGGGCCTAGTGGATTAAGGAAGAAACGTCAGGAATCATCTCAAGGAAGAAAGAAAGTGGCTAACAATCATGACAGTTTTGGGGACAACTGGGTAAGGGCCATTGTAAGGAGCGATTGTAAGGACTGTGCCATAGAAGGAGGGTCAGTCACTGCGAAAGCCCCAAGGGAGGAAAAGCCAGCAAGTTTGAGAAGCGGGCTGTTAAATATTCATCCAAGACATTGGCCACGCTAGATCTCTCCTGTCCCTCTCTCCCATATTCTTTTTTTAAAATTTCATTTTAATTGTTGTTCAAGTACAGTTTTCTGTCTTTTATTCCCAGCCCAGCCCACCCACCCATCCCTCCCCACCTCCCTCCCATTTCCACCCTCTTCTCTCCCATATTCTGCGTAAAAATCCAAAACTACCTGTTCCATTTAAGACAGACTGTGTTCTAGGAGTCAAGATATGAAGAACAACATGGAAATCACACCAAAAAAACTTGTAGATAGTTCGAGGAGGACCCTGGGCAAGAGGGACAGGGGTGGCTCAAGCCAGTGTGGTTTAATTTATAAAGGTAAGGAGCCCAACCAACACCAGAAGGTCAGACAGTCCACCCAAGACTACAGACTCACAAGACAGCAGCCTATTCACCTGAGTCATGGCAGTCAGCACAGACAACAGCAGCAGAAACAAGGTTAAGTTCATGAGGGGAACATTGTGACATCTTAATGTCTTGGCTACTCAACCTTCTCGGGTAGACCATGCTTCAGGAACAGACTTCAATAACCCTTCCCCTGAAGACTTCATCACATGACCTTTGTCCTTTAATAGCAGGGGAAATAGGGGCAGGGAGGGTGAGTTTATGGAATGATCCAAGTGAAGATACGAAAGTACTGATCCTAGGGAAGGGTATCTCTTACACTTAATGCTTGCTAGATAGAAAAGGGTCCTTACTGTTTTTCAATAGTTGTAGGACTAGATCTCTGTTTTCCAGCTAAAAATTGCTTTTTATGCCTTGGGGCTCTTATTAGCCAAAGAAACACAGTTACCATGTCTTATTCAAAAAGACAAGGTTCTTTACCCTAACTTGAGTGACTATTTTCATTTTGGATAACCTGCTCTGTACACTTTCTTTATCACCTATTCTGTAATCCAGATCTTTTACTTTACATGATAAAATGTTTCACGGTGGGATATTATTGGCCATATTCAGTGGTTTTGGTAATACTTGATTCTTTTTCTTTCAGTCTTTATTTGGAAAAAACTTGACAACAATTTTGAATGAATATGTAGCTATGAAAACAAAAGGTAAGAATTCACGTTCAAGGATTTATTTTTATTTGTTTTACATACCATCTATCTAATTGTTTTAATTACAAATAATTTTTAAAGGCTGATAATGCCTCATAAAAGTCATAAGAAAACTTGTCCCAGTTATAATGATATAAATTTTACTGGCAAATATCTAATTAAATAGTATGTGTTTATATTGAGTGATAAATAACAAATCTGGATGTTAAAAATATTTTTTTTAAGCTGTAGAATAAAACTACTCTGGATGAACAGATTATGTATTATAAAATTTCAAACTGATATTTTAACTTTGTTTGTAGTATAAATCTGAATACCGATATAGTCAGTCATAAAATCCTGGCTTATATTTATCAGAATATAAAATAATTCTTTCCTAAATTAATGTTTTAAGGGGAACAAATTGTTTATTTTATTCTCTAATAGTTATCTCTGTAGCTTACAACATTAATGAAAAATTTAGCAATAAAGAATTTGCATAAAGTGATAACAAAAAAGGAAGTAAGTTTAACATTTATTAAGTACTGACTGTATGCAGCATATGCTAGGTGCTTTCATATGCTTATCTTGACCCTTAAAATAATTCAGTAAGAGATATTGCTTGTTTTGACCCATTTTTAAGTGTCAGAAAACTGAGGATTAGATAGGCCAGATAACTTTTCCAAGGTCAGAAACTAGAAACTGCTGAAAGTGATAAGTCTGGAAGTTCTGGGCCTGAATTTCATTTCTAACTCTTCAAGAAGGTTAGATGATCTTTCTATTAAAGATTTATTTTCCCAAAGTGTCTCAGCTATCTCATAGGAATATTTAGTGTGTAAGTGACATCAGAAACAATATGCTATTGCAATACGATGGTTTATATCTCACTTTTATGTTGTTCACTTTCTCTGGTTTGAATTCTTATAAATATGTGGTGAGGATTTTAAACATCTTATTGAGTCTTCCATCAATGTGCCTTTAGAGCACATCTTAAAAGAAAGACTAATTAGTCCTCAGGAATTTTCCCTGTAATTCTAAGCACAGTAACTGGTAAGACTTTTTTTTTAAAGAGTTGCTGAGCAGTCAGAGTGATTTGGACGTGAAACTATTGCATGTAAAAGACTATTTTCCACACTCCCAGTTTGCATGCTCTTTGTGATTACTTATAAATCAAATTACTTTGACTTTCACATGTCACAGGCTGTCAAACAGAACAGAGATTTAAAATAGTTTGCCTTTAATTCAAAGGAGATACAAAAATTAATCTAAAAAACCCTCAGATTTCACAAGTATCCATTTTCACTCATATTATATCTGGTATTCAATGGGTTCAGGAAAAGAAAGCAGTCTCATTATAGCTTCAGTTTCCTGCACCAGGTCAACAGCTGAGAGAAAAGTTCCTCATTCATTTTCTGTATATATTCAAATTGAATGATACATTTTTTCCAACTGGGTTTTTAAAGAAACTTTTCCTCTTATTATTTAGAAACATCAAATCATGTCCCAGCAATTATGTCATCTCTGTGGAAGAAATTAGACCATACGCTTTCTCAGATCAGGTAATAAAAAGCTTATCAGAATGTATACATAATGATTTTGGAATGCAAACATACAAGAATAACTTTGAATTTTAAATCTTCTTATGAACCACACAGAGAGTTTATATAACAGATCTGTTTTTAAGATTGTTCTAGAGGTTATTGGTATTTCTTTGTCTTTGATTGGAATAATTTGAAATAAATTGGATAGTATAATAAAATGCTTAAAATGAGGAAGTTGAGACTTAGAGAAGTTTAGTGATATTTTCAAGTTCCCGTAGCAATTTACAGGCAGATATCTGGGCAGAATACAAATCTAATAGCAGTCTGGTGTGAATACAAATCTCCTAATCCCCGTCCTCCATGAATTCCCTTATACAGTAGTATTTTCTCTACATTTGCAAAGAATTAATGTGTGGAATCCATGTCTCATTGGTTCTTCCCTTGTAGAGCATCAAGTTTGAGTAATAATACTTCTTGGAATCTTTTATTGATATTGATGTTATAAAATCTCTTATTTGAGTGTGGTATGAAAACCTTAGTTTGTTACCCTTCTCCTATAGCTACAAGTGAATACCCCACCTAAATTCAGTAGTGGCTTCATTTTCCATCCTCAGTTTAAACTTTAAAATAGTTCCAAATGCTTTGTATCTAACTGTAATACATTATTTTGTAGTCTTACCTTTACTACCATTTCCTGACTCTTGTCCTTTCCCCCCTTGCCAGTAATCTTCCAAGACATTTACAACTTAATTAATACCCTTAAATACTTATAAGTTATTGAGATATTATTATATTGACAGAGTGTTACATATGAAAGAAGGCTCTTAGCCCAGTGCTCCTAAAGATGGGGTCTCTGTTATTAAAAATGCTTATATGATTCAGTAAGTTTTGTGGCTCTTGTTGGCAATGACTTGATAGATTTCTAGGACAATGGCACAGTGTCTGTGATTGTTTACCATTATAGAGGTAACTCCAAACCACAAAAGGAGAATCAGCTTGTATTGCAAATTTTCTTACATTTTTGCTTTGCTCCTTTGGAGGTTGGGTGAAATAATTTCAGTCATAAATTTGAAAGCATTATGTCCTTCCTTTCAAATCAACTTTGGGATTCTGAAGTATTAATATATGGAGTGATATGTGAAATCAGAAATTCTCTAGGAAGGCATGTCTGTACTTATACAAGGTAATTGGTAATTATAAAATTCTTAAACATGTGGGGCTTCTAAAGTCAAGTCAAATTTTATTCTTAAGAGGATGTCAGGGCTGTCTATCGCATATTATATTAGATAGAAGCTCAATTATGAAAATTATTTGCATGAGCATTTACATGCCACTACTTTTCTACGAAAGCAGGTAAGATTTGGTCCTTTCCTCCCCCTCAACCCCCAAGAAATGTACTTGGTATTTTTGTTTGGAAGAAATCTATTTCCTTTTTGTTTTCTTTTTTTCATCCTCAGCAGAGAATGTATTTATTGTGGGGGGTTTTGTTTGTTTGTTTTGAGGGAGGAGGAAAAGTAGAGAGAAACACTGATGTGAGAGAGAAGCTTAGATTGGGTATCTCCTGTATGTGCCCTGACTGGGAATCAAGCCTGTGGTCTTTTGGTGTATGGGATGATACTCCAACCAACAGAGCCTCCCGGCCAGGGCCTATTGCTTCTTTTTTTCTTTTTAATCCTCACCATAGGACATTTTTTCATTGCTTTTAGAGAGAGAATGGGAGAGGGAGAGAGACATCAGCTAGTTGCCTCATGTAGGCACCAAACTGGGGATCGGACACACCCAGACCGGGGATCAAACCTGCAACTGTTCCATTAGGAAACAACACTCCACCCAGCTGAGCCACACTGGCCAGGGCCCAGGGCCTGTTGCCTTTTAATTCATAATTCATGTCTGGCTGCATCTAAATCAGAGTATGTCTTGACAGCTGAAGTTTTTTAATATCTAACTACTTTGTTTTATTTGTTAGGAGCATGCAAAGTTCCCCAGGGTTTGCTGCCAATCAGAGAGGTTGGTATTAAAGTTTAAATTAAATAATGTTTGGAATTACTTCTGACTCTGTCAGAAGAACATTTTGATTAAAACTACATGTGTGCAAAGTATATATTTTGTTTAAACTACTGCTTTTTTAAGTGTAGTTGTTGTCATAACAGGAAATATTTGTATTTATTATAAAAATATGCATTTTAAATATTCCTGTTTTCCTTATTAGCTTTTATGTATTTATATCTTTTTGTTCTCATTCCATAAGTTTGTTTTCCAATTTTTGGAGTTGTCATCAGTATGAATTATTACAGAAGAAATATGCTCTTAGATTTATAGTTTACTCATTTTAGTTTGTTTCTTATGACATCTCATAAACTTAGTTGATATTTGTAAGGTCTATGTTTCAGTCTGTAGATTTAGTATGTTAAGTAGTAGGGTATGTATTATTTAGACTTTTTAAAATTCCCAAACTTCTCTGACATTGAGTTACTTTTTTTTAATTCTCCTGTCTTTCAGCCCGAACAAGAAGTGGAATTGCAGAAATCAAAAGGCAGAGAAGGCTTGCATCTCAAGTAGCTCCTGTCAGTTCAGAACTGCTTACTTTACCGTATCTTTCTGGACAATTTACTACTGCTCCTTTAACAGCTACACAAGTTATTCGACCAACTGGCCAAACTTCAGTTCCTTTGAGGTCCAATTTTGTAGTGGTTAACCATGCACAATCACAAGACACTGTGACCAGTAAGTTTAAATTTTACTCTCATAAATTTTGTTTTTAATCAAATTGTATAAATGAGATGACATATTAATACTATTGTCTTTATACTCATAGTGTGAAATTAAAGCAAAAAAAAAAAGTCTAGAAAGACTATTGGTAAATTTGCCATGAAAAAGAAATATTATTGGCCTGGCTGGTGTGGTTCAGTTGGGTGGGTGTCATACCATGGGGTGAAAGGTCACCGGTTCAATTCCAGTCAGGGCACATGCGTAGGTTGGGGGTTCAGTGCCAGTTTGGGGCGTGTACTAAAGGCTGCCGATCCATGTTTCTCCCTCTCTTTCTCCCTTCTTTCCTTTCTAGAGATAAGTGAATAAAATCTTTTTTCAAAAAGGAAGGAAAAAGCTGTATTATTAAATCTATGAGACGTTTTGATCTTGGATCTTTATTTCTCTTCTAACTGAAGTCCAGCCTTGAACCTTCTATTATATCTCAGTTATCTCATTCATAGAAAAGGTCTCATTCTATTTGATTTTAAAAGGAATACACATTATATTTCACCATCTCCTTATTTTTGTTTATGCTGGCCTGCCCTGCTGGAATGAGGAGTATTTTCCAGTCCACCTCCCTCTCTACGTGTTCAAAATCCTTTGTACTCCTAGCTCGATCTTAGACTAGACCTAGGGATAAACTCAGAAATCATCTGGGTACATCTTGCTTGTTATATACTTGGAACTTTTGAAAACACTTAATATTAAGGGGCCAAAATCTGGTTAGTAGCAGTTGGGATTAGAATTGTGGTGTCAGATCTCTGTGTCTAGACCAGTCTTCTTTCTCTTCTGTGCAGCTAAAATTTATTGCCATACATTACATTCCCCTCATTTCCATCTTGTCTTCAACCTCTTTTATACCTCTTGGTAAAAATACTTAGTATATATACACTGTAGTATATACTTAGTTTACACTTTTTACAGTTCTTCTATTCTGCAGTGTTATTTCTTCTTGAGACTGTAACGTACTTTTTCTTTGGTTGCAAAACCTTAAGTTACAAGTACTGTATTTTATTCATCTTAATATCTTCTACAGTATCTTGCATATAGTAAGTAGACTCTTAATGTGTGCTATGCTAACTGAATTACATATAAAATTTTGTAATGATATCTATCCCATTAATTCATGTTTAGAAAACTATTCCATTTCCTTGACTTAACTGTTTTGTTTTCTTGAAATACAGCAGGTGAGGCTTTAAATATCATTCCTGGTGCTCAGGAGAAGAAAACTCATGCCAATTTAATGTCTCCTGGTAGACGCAAAAGGTAAATGCTTTTTATTTTTATTTTTGAAATTTTCTAAAATTATATTTTATTGATTATGCTAGTACAGTTTTCCTGACTTTTCCCCCCTTTCACCCCCCCCTCCACCCAGTGCCCTCTTCTCCCTCAGGCAGTCCCTAACCATTGTTCATGTCTATGGGTCATGCATATAAGTCCTGTGGCTACTCCATTTCCTGTACTGTACATTACATCCCCATGCCTATTCTGTAACTACTACCTATTTGTACTTATTAATCCCTTCACCACTTCACCCATTCCCCCACACCTCCTCCCATCTGGCAACCTGCCGGTAACTAACTTCTTCTCTCTTGCTTTTAAAAGTCTCTTTTTATCTTTAATCTTTAGTCTTTTAATAATGATGTGTTATGGAGTGGGCCTCTTTGCGTCCATCCCATAATTGGGACACTCTGTACTTCCAGGACTTACATGTCTATTCCCTGCACCAAATTTGGGAAGTTTTCTTTCACTGTTTTTGCAGATAGATTTCTAATTTCTTGCTCTTTCTCTTCATCTGCAATCCCTATGATGAGAATGTTGGACCTCTTGAAGTTGTCCCAGAGGATGCTTACGGTGTTCTCTTTTGTTTGGTTTCTCTTTTCTTCTTGTTGTTTTGCATGGTTGTTTTTTGCTTCCTCATGTTCCAGATCATTGATTTGGTTCTCGCCTTCATCCAGTCTACCGTTGTTTCCCTGTAAAGTGTTCTCTTTTTTCAATTAGTGTGACCTTCATTTCTGACTGGGTCTTTTTTATGGTGCTAAGGTCCTCACAAAATTCCTTGAGCATCTTATAAACAGGTTTTGAACTCTGCATGTGATAGATTGCTTATCTCAATTTCCTTCAGCTCTTTTTTCTGGGATTTTTATCAGTTCGTTCATTTGGGCCATGTTTCTTTGTCTCCTCATTTTGGCAGCCTCCCTGCGTTTGTTTCTATGTGTTAGATAGAGATGCTTTGACACCATGTCTTAGTAGTGTGCCCTAATGTAGTGGGTGTGCTGCAGGGTCCAGTGGCACAGCCTCCCCTATCCCCCAAGCTGGGTACTTGAGGTGCACCCAGTGTGTGGTCTGAGCAACACCTTCCTCTTACAGTTGAGCCTTGGTTGTTGCTGGCAGATCAATGGGAGTTACTTACCCAGGCCAGTCAGCTGCAAGGACTGGCTGTGACCACTGACCACCAACCTCAGCTACCCAGGGAGGATCAGCCATGCAGGGGCAGGGTGATGGTGCTTCCATGTGGTCTGTAGCTGTCCACTGGGTTCATTGACCCTGGGGTTTCTCAGGTGGTGCGGGCCAAGGTCAGCCCCACCTGTGTTTTGCCTGGGACACACTGTTTGAGCCATAAAGCAACCTGAGATGGCTGATACTTGTGCTGGGCTTGGATATTCCCAGGTGAAGCCAAGCTGTGAATCTAATCTGGCTGCTTCTAGGGCTCACTGAAGCCAGCTGTTGCTTGTTTGATAGGATTTAGGAGCCAAGATTGCCATTCTTACGGAAAAACAGCTTGGGTAGGTCCCTAAATTGGGTGGGTCTCCAAGGGGGGTCACACAGTGCTAGCCAGGTTGATGGTCTCAGATATGGCACCAGCCTGCTGGCTCTATGTGGGGGGAGGACTCAGCAAAGGACAATGGTTTCTGTTCACTCCGATGCCAGACATTTCAATCTCTCACTGTATACCATGGGTGCCCTTCAAACTGTCACCCTGGTGCTGGAACTCAGAGGGAGCAAGTCTGAGTAGGTGAGTCTGTGTTTGGGTTCTCCAAGAGGAAGTGCTTAGGGCTCTAGCAGCATCCTCTACCAACGGAATCCCCACTGGTTTTCCCAGCCAGAAGTTGTGGGGACTTATCTCCCCGGCACTGGAATTCTTGGCTGGGGAACCTGGTTTGGGTCTGGGACTCGTTGCTCCCAAGATATCCCTCCCAAACTTTTATCTACGTAGGTGTTGGGACCAGCCCATTCCATGTCCACCCCCATTCTACCAATATGGACTGATGTGGTTTCTTCAGTTCCGTAGTTGTCTGATTTCCATTCGACTCAACTTCATAGTTGTTATACTTCCATTCAACTCAGTTTGTGATGTTGCTTTGTGACAGTTGTTATAAATTTTAGTTTTAAATTTTTAAGTATATTTTATCAATTATGCTATTACAGTTGTCCCTTTTTTTTTCTTCATCCCCCTCTACCCAGCACCCCAACTCCCTCCAGCATTCTCTACCCTTAGTTCATGACCATGGGTCATACATATATATTCTCAGGTTCTCCACATCCCAAACTATTCTTAACCTCCCCCTGTCTATTTTGTACCTACCAATTTTGCTTGTTCCCTACACCTTTTCCCTCAGTTTCTCCCCTTCCCCTCCCCACTGATAACCCTCCATGTGATCTTCATTTCTGTGGTTCTGTTCCTTTTCTGGTAGTTTGCTTAGTTTGTTTTTGTTTTTTTAGGTTCAGTTGTTGATAGTTGTTTGTTTTTATTTTTCTATTCATACTTTTGGTCTTCTTTTTCTTAGATAAGTCCCTTTAACATTTCATATAATAATGGCTTGGTGATGATGGACTTTAACTTCACCTCATCTCAGAAGCCCTTTATCTGCCCTCCCATTGTAAATGAAAGCTTTGCTGGATAGAGTAATCTTGGAAGTAGGTCTTTGCTTTTCATGACTTTGAATACTTTTTTCCAGCTTTTCTTGCCTATTAAGTTTCTTTTGAGAAATCAGCTGCTAGTCTTATGGGCACTCCTTTGTAGGTAATTCTCTCCTTTTTCTTTTACTGCTTGTAAGATTCTCTCCTTATCTTTAATCTTGGGTAATTTAATTATGATGTGTCTTGGTGTGTTCCTCTTTGGGTCCAGCTTGTTGGGGACTCTCTCTGATCTTCCTTTCTGCCTGAAAGTCTATTTCCTTGGCCAGATTGGGGAAGTTCTCCTTCAATATTTGTTTAAATAAGTTTTCAATTTCTTGCTCTTCTTCTTCTTCTGGCACCTCTATGAGTTGGATGTTGGAACGTTTAAGGATGTCCTGGAGGTTCCTAAGCCTCTCCTCATTTTTTTTAATTCTCGTTTCTTCATTCTGTTCCGATCGTATGTTTATTTCTTCCTTCCATTCTTAATTGTTAATTTGAGACCCAGATTCCTTCCTTTCACTGTTGGTTCCCTGTATGTTTTTCATTTTGCATAACCTTCACTTTTTCCTCTATTTTGCAACCATACTCAACCATTTCTAGGAGCATCCTGATTACCAGTGTTTTGAACTCTGAATCTCATAGGTTCGCTCTCTCCTTAGTTTTCTCACTTAGTTCTTTTTCTGGAGTTTTTATCTGTTCTTTTATTTGGTCCATAATCTTTGTCTCAGCATACCGTTACATTATAAATGACAGAGCCTTAGGTATTCTCCCAGATGGGCCAACCCACAGTGCTGTATGTGTGGGAGGGTTCAGAGAAGGAACAGTTTTGCTTGTTCAGCTCCCATCCTGCTCTCAGTCACTTCCCCTGCTTCCTACTGTAAATTGGGCCCTTTAAGGTGCTGCCCTGGTGCTAATTCCCAGGTGGGTGGGCTTGTGTACGTCCTAGGACCTCGTGGGCCCTTCCAATGGACTCTCCTTTGAGATTGGCAGCTTCTCCCACTACAACCCTCATAGGTTTTCTACAACCAGAGGTTTTGAGTCTTCATTTTCCCACGCTGGAACCCTGGCTTGCATAGTCTCTCTGGATCCCCAGTTGTTCCTTCCAATTTATTTGCACGCAAATGTGGGGCCACCCTATCTGCCAGCCACTGCCTCGCCCACCTAGTCCACCCACCACTGCCTTGCCTTGCCTTGCCTCCTCTCCCTCTCCATCCCCGTGGCCCGTCTCCGCCCCTTGTACCAGCCTAGATGAATGTTCCTTCCTAACTCCTTGTTTGACTTCCAGACAGTTGGATTTTCTGGCTGTTCTGGTTGTCTTCTGTTTTTAATTTGTTTGTTATCCTTTCGGTTGTGTGAGGAATTGAAGCGTATCTACCTCTACCTCCATCTTGGGCTGAAGCCTCCCAGTTTCTGTATGTTTTCGATGTAATTTTGATTTAGTTGTTCAAATATGCAAGCCATATCTGCGAAGTCACCATTTTAACTTTGTTTTCAGTAGATGCTTTTTATAAAAACAGGTTTCCCATAACCTTTAAAAAGAAAAAGGATTTACACTAGGGTATTTACATTATAAATAAAATAACAAGGTTGGATTAAGGTCTTGGAACTATTCACTGTATATCTATTCCAAAACATTTCTTTCCACATTATAACCTCTTTGAAATCAGGTGGCATCTTATAATGAATTGCATATCACTTTTATGGAAAATGTTTTTTCTGTAGTGATACAGAAAAATACGTCAAAATTGATATTATGTCAGGTTTTATGAAATAAATGTTTTTGAGTGAATCTAAGTAATATTGGCATGTTTTAGGGTATACAAACATTTAAAGTCCAAAATCAATGGATGGCAATCTTTTCAGGTTCAGTCTGAGAAGAGTACTGTCTGTTGCACTTAACCCATGTCTCTTTGTTTGAAGGCTGTTCAGAAAGAGGGGTATTAATATGAAGTTGGTTTATTCCCAGTTTCTCAACTGCCGTGTCATGGGTATTTTTGTTGGTATTTTTTGTTGGAATTTTTACTGTTGGTTTTCTCTCAATCGAGGCTAACCTCAGCCTTCTTTATGGCAAGCTTTCTCACCTAACCATATAAAATAGTAAATCAAGTCTAATAATATATAACATTTATAGGAACCTTGACCTATTTATAACATCTTTCATATACTTTATTTCATTTAATTCTTTCATATACCCTATAATGCAGTTGGTCTCATCCCATTATAAAGTATATCCATACTTGATATGTCAGAGGGTCATAGCTTACCTTGCTACAGACCACATAGCTAATAAATGGTAAAGATAGACTTTACATTAATTTTTTCTAATTTAAGTCTAAGGATACTTTTCTACTCTATTGCCCTTTGATCTTACCAAAAATTGAGAAAATATCTGTTCTACCATGATCTTAAGATTTATATCTGTATTTATAATGTACATATTTTGTCACTGTGTATAATTATCATTGAATCTGTTAACCATACTACGTAAAAGACAATCTTTTAAAATGTGTTTCAGTGACTCTCAAAGGAAAAATACCACTTTGTCTGGGCCTCAGTCAACAATACGGAATTTCCAGGATCCAAATGCATTTGCAGTAGAAAAAGTAAGTGACCTTTCTAAACTTTGCAACCTAAGATATTCGTGAGTTTTAAGATACTGATATATACAAAGACTGTGCATTGGAATTGCTTTGTGATGGAGGGTGGCGAAGTTAAACAATATGAGACGGAATAGATATCATTCAGACAGTGTCATTCAGAATAGATAGCAAGTGTGAATGCACCGAGTGAGAAAAAGCTGTATGTTTGGAAGACAGTAGTACAATATTTTTTAATTGTGTAATGCAATTGGGCATTTTACTGGAGTCAGATGATCAAAAACCTTCTATGAAAGGGTAAATACTTTTTAACTATGTTATGTAATCACTGAAGTGACTGTTGGTGAAGGACCTGTGAACACTACAAGTTGTAAAATGTAGTATTCAGATGTTAATATGGAGGGAACCACCATAATGTCTGAATTTCCATCTAGATTTGTTAAATCTACCCAGCTTCCATTAATTGCTTTTTTAACAATAAATAACATAATAGTCTGTTCTTTTGCTGATATTGACTTTATTTTCCAGCAAATGGTTATTGAAAATGCACGAGAAAAAATATTAAGCAACAAATCTCTTCAAGAAAAGCTTGCAGAGAACATTAATAAATTTTTGACTAGGTAAGCTATGTATATTTAAAATGCCTGATTGTTTTTACCTAATTGAGAAGTATGCTAAATTTTTTTCTTTCTGCCCTGACTAGCATGGCTCAGTTAGTTGAGCTGCGTCCCACAAAGCGAAGGGTCACTGGTTCAACTCCTAATCAGGGCACTTGCCTGTATTGTGTGCCTGGTCCCCCGATGGGGCATGTGCAGGAGGCAACCAATTGATGTTTCTCTTACACATCAATTTTTATCTTCCCCTATCTCTAAAAAATAAAAAATAATTGTTCCTTTCTATATTATAGTGACAACAATATTGCTCAAGCACCTAAGCAAACAGATAGCAACCCTACTGAACCAGAGACGTCAATTGATGAACTTCTGGGACTTCAGGTATGGGTGAGAGTGGCTGTGTACTCCACATACACAGTTATCTATATTCTGTACTACATAACTATGTAGTACATAGTTAAAAATGATGGTATTTCTTTTGCATTCCCAAACCATTGCCAACTGATTAGATATATAGAATTATTTAAAGCAGTTGTTTAAGATACAGACTTCCTTTATTACATGAATATAATCTGTTCCTGAAAATATATTTGTGAATTTTTAAATAATCAGTCAAAATTGCATTATAGTCATGTGCTACATAATGACATTTTGGTCAGTGATGGATCAGGATCATGTATAGAAAGTGGTTCCATAGTAAGATTACTAATGGAGCTGGGTGTTCTGTAAGAAATGGAAGGAAATGTGGTTCAGAGGGAATTTTTTTCTGACGGAAGCAGTATCGGTGGAGCTTGGCAATAGGTTCCCTTGCATCCAAAGCACCTCAATTTTGAGGTTACATCCCAGTCAACCACTGGCCTGATTCAGCACAGAGGAGCCTGTCCTCAGCACTGTGTATTCAGAGGGTTGCTACAGCCCTCCCAGATCTAGCCTGATGGTGTTCAGAGTACATTTGTTACAAGGTTTTCATTGAGGACCTAAGATCCTGTATAAGCACACAGGTCCACAGGAGCTACCTTATCAGGTATTGAGTGTCACTGCCACTTTCATAAAAGCTTTCTGTGATAGTGTGGAGCCATCCTGTTCTTGTACTTTGGGAATATTTTCAGATCGTAATGCTCTAAAGAGTAGATAAGTTCTATTTCTGCCATCAATTCAATGCCAGAGAGAACCCTCTGTGTCAGATGAACCAAAAACAAATTTGCAGAGTCAAAATATTGAGTCCTCAGTACTACACAATCTCCCTGTCAAATACCCTCATTTTTTATGACTACCACAATGTTTCTTAATCTAACTACTGGTCCAACATGCAGTAGCCAAAGTCACATCATCCTGCCTATCCCTCTATGGTCCTTTATCTCTCTATCTTGATTTCTTATTCTTACTGATTCTCAGGTCACCTTTCATTTCCTCCTGGTAGTTAGTCACTTTTATGTTGATTTTTGCCTTACCCAGCCAGTTTCTCCTCCATATTTCCTGCCAGTCTAGCCCACATCCCTATTCATGGAGCTGAGCAACGTAGACAGCTTCGATGTTCTGTTGCTGACCCTGTTGGAAGGAAGCACAGGAAGAGCCTGTGGGACAGTGTGTCTAAGTCTGCAGTGGTGCACAGTGATGTCCTAGGCCCTTACATTCACTCACCAGTCACTTACTGATGCATCCAGAGCAACTTCAGTCCTGCAAGCTTCATTCAGACTGAGTGCTACATATAGATATACCATTTTTTACCTTTTAATGTATTCATACAGTACATGTTCTGTTTAGATATGCAAATACTTATCATTGTGTTAAAATTCCCTATAGTTTTCAGTATAATAACAGGCTGTACAGGTTTCTATCTTAGAAGCACTAAGCTATAACATATAGCCTGTGTGTGTAGTAGGCTCTGTCATCTCGATTTGTTTAAAACATGCTTTTAGGTTCATACAGGAACAAAAGTGACTAATGATGCATTTTCTCAGAATACGTCCCATTGTTAAGTGTCACATGAGTACTTTTTTCCAGTTTTATTCAGAAATGATTGACATACATCACTGTATATGTTTAAGGCTTACAGCTTGATGATTTGATTTATATATATTAAAATTGCCTTATTTAAATGGTAAAACTATTAAGACATTCCTAACCCATCTTATAATTTTAACCAACTCTTCCAGATATCAGTAAAATACCTTCCCTATGTTCATACAACAATCAGTCATGAATTTATAAGAATTTTAATACTTAAAGATTCATTAGTGGGTATATATGTTACATGCAATAAGCAGCAGTACCATACAGTGTATAATAAATTAATTTCCTCTGTGCTGCTATAAACTGTGTAAGAATTTTAAAAAGCAATGAAATGGTATGTCAAAGATACTGAGTTGGCCAAAAATTGTGTTTAATTCTTTCCATAAAATGACACATTTTTCATTTTCACCAATAACTTAATTAAATCTTGGATATTTTGAGCAGGGACCTCCACCTGCTAAATATCTTTCAATGCATAAGGTAGCCCCACAGCAAAGAATTATTTGGCCAAAATGTCAGTAGTACCAAGAAACTTCACAAACCACTTTTGACACATTCAGTCAGTCACAGTACCTTCTCCATATAGATTATCTACCAATACTGCATTTCATAGTCTCTTCTTTCCTAATGTTTAACAAAAACATGTTGCCGGGATAAATTTTATAGTCTTAAAGTCCTTGCTTATATTTTCTCCATAAACACATCAAAATGGCAGGCGGTTCCTGTTAACAAGGCACTCTGTTAGGTACTGTGAGCGGTTATATTAAAATGATGATACAACCCTCTGCTATTGGTTGTTTATAATATTTGCAAGTCTTTGTGACCTTGGGGTAAGCAAGATTTCTTAGGCTATACAAATCACTAACTGTAATAATAATTTTAAAAGGCTTCCTTGAAATTTAAAATACGTGCCTGTTCAAAGTACTATAAAGAAAAAAGGCAAACTACCAACTTGGAGAAAATATAGTACATAAACCTGGCAAGGAACCTATATCCACACTATATAAAGCGCTTCTACAAATCAATAATAAAAAAATAAACCATCCCATTTTAAAAGGGGGTGAAAGACCGTAACAGACAAAGGAAAATGTGGGAATGACCAATAAGCCCATAAGAAGATACTTCGCATTGTCACTTGGGAAATGAAAATAAGAATAAAATAAGATGTCATTTCACACTTAACTTAGAATGGCTAGAGTAAAAATGTGACATGACCAAATACTAGAAAGCATATGAAATAACTGGATCTATGAGAAATTGCTGGTGAAGGGTATAAAATAATATAGCCAATTTGGAAAACTAACATAGTTTCTTACAAAGTCATATATACACCTATATACCTAACTTATAACCTGGCAATTAATTATACTAGGTTTTTACCCAAAAGGAACAGCTGTGTTCACAAAAAGACTTATACAAGAATGTTCATGGCAGCTTTATTCATAATAAACACTGAAAACAAACCAAAACCCCTTCAACAAAAAGCAATGAACAAATTTTGACATGGTTGTAAAAAAGAATACTATTGAATACGAAAGAATGAGCTACTAATACACATAACAACGTGGATGAATCTCAAAGTTAGTAACACACATAACAACATGGATGAATCTCAAAGTTATGAGAGAAAATAGACATAATAGAATGCATTTTGTATGGCTCCGTGAATATAAAGTTCTAAAACAGGCAAACAGGCAACAGTAATATATGCTGAAAGAAATTGTTGCCTAGGTGAGGGTAAGGTGAGTGATTTACCAAGGGAAGGAATTCTCTAAGAAGGGGAATTGTGTTGGGGGGTATAAATTATTGCGTAATGGAAATGTTATACGTTTTCATTTTGATTGGGGTGGTAATTATACTGTCCATACAGTTGTCAAAGCTTATTGAACTGTGGACTTAGCATCTGTGCATTTTATTGTGTATCAAGTGTACCTTGATTAAAAAATATATATATTTACAAGGTTAATTTGCAAGTGCCTGTGGGACACATATTTCAGGATTCTTTTGATCCTAATTTTTAAAGTTTAGAATAAATTGAGATTTACTAGAAAAATATGTTTCTTCAACAATAACTTTTATAAAAGGAGTTATGGTACACCATTTCATAGTTCGATTAGCGTTCACCTGACATTATTTACATTACTATAAATTTTCAAGTTATTAGATATAGAAATTTCAGGTCAAGCTTCAGGTCAAGCTTCTAACTTTCTCCTAAATCATACTTTATCAGAATTATTGATGTTCTCTTTACAACCTCGTAATCCAAAGGTAACTGATTTTTTTACTTCAAACAAAACATTTTTTTTAATTTCATGGCCATTTTTGTTTAAAAAATCTAAATTTTTGTCACCTTATGAGAGTTCCACTTTACCGGTTTTTCTGTATGAATTTCTTGTCCTATGTGATTTAAATGTATGTTTCACCAACATTGAAGAACACAGCATTGCAGAATGATATATACATAACTGAAATTGAAATTTTAAATCTCCAACTATAAAAGAGAGTAAATAAATACCCCTAGCTAGAATACTGAAACTTTTTTTAAATCTAATATTTTAGCTGAAAACATTCTGTTTTGCTTTTTCTGTGATAAGTTCCTGGTTCTTTTTTTTTTTTTTCAATATCTTAAATCTTCACTATGGTCAGTGTTGGTTCAGTTGGTTGGAGTGTTGTCCCATAACCAAAGGGTTGCAGGTTTGATTCCCAGTCAAGGCACATAATCTACTTTGCGGGTTTGATCCCTGGTCCAGCCCATCCTGCAGGCAACCAATCTAAACTTCTCTCTCTCATCGATGTTTCTCTTTATCCAGTTCTCTCTCCCTTCCTCTCTAAAAATGCAATGAAAAAAAAATGTCCTCAGATGAGGATTAAAAAAAATCTCTTAAATCTTCATATAAAATTGATGCAATTGGAAAACACATTCTTTTTATCAGGCTACCTCACCCTCTGGCTTACTCTAGCTCCAGTGAGAAGTATTCAACCTACTCTGTTTGCAGTAACTTACAGGAAGTGTGATGGTAATGGTGTTTTACCCCGGTAGCTTGTAAGCATGAGAAATCTCAGCACTTCTACTGATTACTCATGGGTAGGGGACAGTCTTTGCCCATGGTCACACACCAGCTTTGAATGAGTTATTTTAAAGTGTATGCAGTATCATTTCATTTAAATCATATTGGTCTCCATAAAAAGTACAAATGTCCAGCCCTGGTGAGGTAGCTCAGTTGGTTGGAGCACCATCCGGTATACCAAAGGGTTGTGGGTTTGATTCCCACTCGAGGGAAATACCTAGGTTGCACATACGGGAGACGGCCGATCGATGTTTCTTTCTCACACTGTTCTTTCTCTTTCTCTCTCTCTCTCCCTCCCTTCCTCTCTAAAAAGAGCAATAAAAAGTACAGATGTCCAGTAACATGGAAATATATTCAACTCAGTAATAAATATAAAGACAACAGACTGCTTTTATTTATTATGCTGATAATGGTTAAAAATTCATATTGCCCATTATTTGTAAGGGCATGTGCATTGTTACACAAAAGAGAGAAGGCATCCTTATACAGCTTCTCTGGAAGACTGCTTGGCAAGAATTCTCAAAATTTTATTTTATTTATCGCTGGCTGATGTGGCTCAGTGGATTGAATGCCGGCATGCAAACCAAAGGGTTGACAGCTCTATTCTCTGTCAGGGCATATGCCTGGGTTGTGGGCCTGGTCTCCAGTTGGGGGTGTACAAGAAGCAATAATCACATATTGATGTTTCTCTCCTGCTCTTCCTTTCTCCCTCCCTTCCCCCTCTCTAAAAATAAAACCCTTTTTCTAAAAAAAGTATTTATTTTTTTCTTAAAGATGTTGTTTATTTATTTTTAGAGATGGGCAGGGGAGCAAGAAAAATATCAATGTGTGGTTGCTTCTCACACACCCGCTACTGGGGACCTGGCCCACAACCCAGGCATGTACCCTGACTGGGAATCAAACCAACAACTCTTTGGATTGCAGGCCCGCGCTCAGTCCACTGAGCCATACCAACCAGGGCTCAAACTTTCAAATGTATGCATCTTTTGACCTACTAATTCCAATGAGAAGCATTTAACTCAAGAAATGAACAATTGCTGGGTAAAGATTTTCACTGTAGCTTTATTTACTATAAATGAAAATTAGAAAAAGTTTAAATGGCCTAAAGTCGGAATTGGTTGAGTTTTTTATCCTACCACTGAAAGGACAGTATAGGAAATATTTTAAAGCTTAAACCACAAGGACAAAAAAGAAGATATGACAGAAAAGAATTTTATTTGCAAGTTGAAATAGACAAGTGGTCCCTGACTTAGCAGGACAGGCAAAGCTCAGGTAAAAGCCACTTTACAACACAGAAGTCTGAAAAGAGTTGACACCATTACTTTGGAAAGTAAAGGATAAGATAGGGCTACAAGTAGGATGCAACGGTGCAAATCTTAGGAATTAGTTAAACTCCATATCTTCCCATACCACACTGTCCCCCAGAAAAAATTATGTTATAAATTCTCCCAGCAAAGATATATAACTCACTGAAAGAAAAAAAAAAACTAAAAATATAGATGATTCTGTAAGATTATTCTATTGCTTAGATTGTACTTGACAAGCTCCCACTTTCAGCCGAGAATTTTTAGGTAGCTTACAGCATGGTAATTTTATATATGAGCAGGCAAACAAGGATTGTCCAACATTTGAAGACCACATTTAATATAAAGAGACTGAACCAAACAGCTAAAAGGAGTGAGCTAAATTTATATTTGGAGAACTTAGAAAGCAGTGTACAATAAGCTAATGTAAAAAAAAGAACAGGTTAAAGAACATTATGAAACCAAACTCAGAAAAGGTAATCAGATTCATGGTTACCATAAGTAAGGGGGTAAGAAGTGGGAGAACTGGATGAACATCAAACGTACAGACTTCCAGTAGTAAGATAAATAAGTATGGGGGATTTAATGTACAACATGGCTATACTTAATACTTCTGTATGATATACTTGAAAGTTGTTAAGAGATTAGACCCCAAGAGATCTCACAAGGAAAAAATAATTTGTTTCTTTTTCTTTTTTTAATCTATATGAGATGATGGATATTAACTAAACTTATTGTGGGATCGTTTTACATTATATGTAGGTCAAGCCATTATGCTGTACATTTTAAGCGTGCTTTCATTTTGTATTTATATGCATATATAGTTCTTGTGTTTTTTTAATTTTTGAAATATATATTGCTGGTATTAAACCATATTAATTGAAATAGGATTTTTTTTTTTTGGTAGAGTGAAATTCATATGTCTGAAGAAGCTATACAAGATATATTGGAACAGACAGAATCAGATCCAGCCTTTCAGGCACTCTTTGACCTCTTTGACTATGGTAAGAAGACCGTCTTTCAAGGCAGTTAGAAGAAAAAACTTTCTTCGTTTCTTTGGAAACTTAAGCAAAATGATGCAGCATTCCCCAGAGCATCTGAAAACAGATCCTATTTTTATTAAACATTATATGATATGAAGGGGATTTTGTGTTTTTTGTTTTGTTTTGTTTTGTTTTTTTCTTAAAGAAACTTTAGCTAAGTTGTGAAAGTGTTGAACAGTTTTAGTTCTGCTTTCGTGGGTATTTTTGCCAGTCCAAACAAATGTGTTGAAATCTGCTACTATACATACATTATACCAAACACAATTGGATAGAACAAAAGGAATACAAAAAGTTGGCTATTTGCCTCAATCTTATAGCCTAGCGCAGTAATTCTCCAAATGTAGTCTTTCAACCAGCAGTACCAGCGTTATCTGAAAAAATGTTAAAAATTCAAATTCAAGACTGCCCCTCGCCCCCAGGTGATTCCGATAATAGGCTAAAGTTTAAGAACTACCGGTCTGGTGGAAAAATCTTTGTTCTGGTCATTGATAAAAAGGGAGTATATTAAAAACATCCAAAAGACCATAATTAAAACCAAAGTTTAACATTTGCTTGACCACTGTCAAGCTTCATTAATTGATGCTCATTTTTATTTTGGTCATTTAACCAATTGTTTCCCTGTTCCCTTTTTAACAGGTAAAACAAAGAATAATAAAAATTTATCACAAGGCATGTCCAGTCAGCATATGGAAACCAATCCCAATGTAGTCTTAGCAGATGAAACTAATCTAACAGTTAAAGGTTCTTTTAAAACAGAAGAATCTGGTAAGAATTTGACTTTGTTAATATCATCAATCCAAACCCGAATGTCAGTCTCAAAATTTCAAAGGCAAAAAACATTGTTTAATTTAGAAATTGTTCAAATTACCACATAGGTCATTTTGTATTTCTAGTATTCTCTCTTCATTAGAAAAAATAAATAGAAAGTTACTCCCCCCAGCCTGTAGTACTTTGAAAAGATGAATTTTTAGTTGTTACTCTTTCATTGTACAGTAGATTCTTAACATGCACAATTTGGTATTAATAGTGTTGACCAATTTGACCAAAGTTTATATAATATTTGACTTTTTTTTTTTTGAGCCACAAATTCAAATCCCTCATATGTAAGGTTAGTGTGTGATTTTAATCATTCAGCCTAGTAAGCAAGTTAAGCTGACTGCTCAATATCCATATCTCACTTATTTAAAGGAAATTGTGTGTGACAGTCTTGAATTAAGGATTTTCTGAGGTATTAGTAATATTCCTTTGTGTCCACTAACTCAGTTCTTTCTGTTTCTGCTTCCCATGGAGTACCAGTATGGCACATAATTGCCCCACAGGAACTACTTATTGAATGAGGGAAGACAGTGAATATGTCCATTTTAGATCTTTTAAATATTTGCCAATTTTCTCCCAATTTTACTTTGGTAAAATGTAACACATGTACAGAAGTGCACAATAAAAAATGTATATAGTTCATAGAGTTATAGTCTAGCAAATACCATGTAACCATCTCTTAAGTCAAAAAATAGAACACCACCAAAACCTCTCTTCCTTTCCCTTCCTAATCAATATTTCCTCCATCCCTGTTCCTTAGAGATAACTATTACCCTGGCTTCTGTCACATTATTCTGTTTAGCATCAACAGTTCTTGCTACACTTTACACCTCTGTAGTACCACCTCTAATCCATTTCTATCTCAAACAAGCCATGCCAAAGTAGGTGTTTCTGCTGGATTATAGTGGGGTATATCTTTCTGTGCGTGTGTGTGTGTGTGTGCATGAAAGATTGTGCCTCAGTTAAAGTCTACCCTTCATGAAATGAAATTTGAGATCTTATTTTCTCAGAAGGTCTTCCTGCTTCATTGAAACTGACTGCTCCTGAATTTATTTGGCCTGGGTATAATCTCCACTAGTCTCCCCACAATAAGGATGCAGGTGTGCTCTGTACCACTATTATTTACCACTATCATGTTAACAGAATTACATGATTGTTGATAAACATTTTCTGGATTTTCCCTGTATTTTTTTTATATTGTTAATTGTTACTGTTTTCTGTCCTAAAGTGTAAATGCTGTATGACACAATTTATCAGTGTTGTATTGTTTTTTGAAATGCCCTTTCTTCTTATTCCAGCTGTCACACTTTTATTAACTCCTTTATAACACATTCTCACATCAGCAAGCAAAAAGAGGTGCCTTTTGTTCCTGTACTTTTGCAGTTTTTACCATGTTTTATTATCACTTTTTTTCCTATATTGGCTTCCTTTATTAGACTGGTTTTTCCAAGGTCATTCATCTTTGTTTCCCAGTACCAAACATGGCTGATTTTCAGTAAATGTGTGTTGAGTATTAAGCAGTACATAATAGCATCATATGTTGATCGTGCAAAATGTACTGGGCCCCATTTCACTTTTAAGAATATATCGTGAAGTAAGGTCAGTAGAAATGGTAAAATTAGAAAAGTCGAGTGTCTTGAAGAAAACTGCATGTTTGGAGCCATCATCTTCTTTTTTACATACTGGTAAATATTAGATGTTCTTAAACCTGTATACTCTGTCCTTCACTGAGTCATCTGTTTTCCAAGAAGCTTGAAAACAATTTGGCACTTGTTTAAAAAGATACCAGTAATAAAAAAAGTACCTGTGTTTTCATACTCAGAAAATGGTAGATAATGATTTTTGTATCAGACTTTCACTTACTGGTATGTCAGTAATTAGTTCCTTCCATGGCAAAACAGGTTTTATGGTAAAGATGACTGCCTCAGAAGCTGTACATACTCACCATATCTTTCTACTCTCCTAATATTTTGCAGATGATCAATCGGGTCAACCCCCACTGTGTACATCTTATCAAAATGAAGACACGTCAAATGCTTTGAAGAATGGCAGCAACCATGAAGAGCTTAGACATGAACCCCAGGAACATTTTTCCCAGATAGGCATCCAAAAAAAGACCTTCAAAACAGTCGTACCTACTGAACAGAAGGGTAACCTTGATATTACCTTTGAGTCTGTGCCTAATTTGAATGACTTTAACCAAAGAATAAATTCTGATGCCAAATGTAATCAGCATTGTGCTGAATTATACACCAGTCAGATGTCCACTGAAACTGAAATGGCTATAGAAGTTGAAAAGAATTCTTTGTCTCCAAGTGTGCCGAATGAATCTCAGTTACAGCCACATTGTTCTGATATACAAGTAACTTCATTTGTTGCCCTTGGTGGTGAAAATAAAAATGAAAACTTAACTCTCTCTGGGAAAAGTTCTCAACTTGTATCCCCAAATATACCATTAGCTGGAAAGACATCTAAAATTTCTGAAAGTTCGAACGATACAGGAAGACTGAAAACTAATTTCCATGGTTCCAAGTCACCAGATTCTAGAGAAATTCACCAGACTAAAATTGAAATTAATGATGTATTACCAGTAACATCACAACAACTTTCAGATTGCCAAGATAATTCTTCACTTCAAAGTAAAATATTATCTGTGTCTGTTGAAAGTTCAGGTTTAAATGTATCTGAACAACAAGTAGAAATTTGTCTTGGAGATTCATTATCTTCAATTAAACAGCCATCTAATGATTCATCATGTGTTGAGTTAAATCATACAGAACATGAAATTCAGCCCTCCAGTTCTGAGAAAGATGCTTCGGAGTCACGTGAGCCATCATCTTCTGTAAAAGAAGATGGAGGTAGTGTTTTTCTCTCTTTAGGTGAAAACGATAGCTGTGGGGAGGTTCCATTGATGCCTCCTGAAGGTAATCTTGTAGAAGATAGACACTCTCTCCCTTCAGAGTCTGTGTGTTCTTCAGTGGGGGAGTCTCACCCTGAATCCCAAAATACCAGTGATAAACCTGCTAGCAATAACTCAACAGAGATAGATGCAACAAATATTGTCTCTCTCAAAATTATCATCAGTGATGATTCATTTGTTTCCTCCGATACTGAACTTAACAGTGCTGTTTCTAGTATCAGTGGAGAAAATGTGCCGACTATAATTTTGTCTTCCGCTAAATCACCTGCCAAAAATGCAGAATTAGTTAAATGTCTGTCTTCAGAAGAAACTGCAGGTGTTATCACATCTACTGAAGGAGATTCAGTCTCAGTGGAACAAAGCCTTTTGGCCCTTAAACCTGAAGATGCTGCAGAAAACAATACTCAGAGTGAAGACGGCATTGGTTTTCCAGCCAGTGTTACACCATGTGTTTCCAAGGATGGAGGATATATACAGTTGATGCCAGCTACAAGCACAACTTTTGGCAATTCAAATAACATTCTCATAGCTACCTGCGTGACTGATCCAACAGTCTTAGGGACAACTGTAAGTCGGTCTAATGTTGTAGTGTTGCCTGGAAATTCTGCACCTATAACTGCCCAACCTTCACCACCTCAACTACAGACACCACCAAGATCAAATAATGTATTTGCTGTCAACCAAGCTGTGTCCCCGAACTTTTCACAAGGTAACTTTAAGAACATACTGAAGTGTTCCTGCCTGCTACAGCTCAGTAGATTTGAGTGCGCACCTGCAAACAAGCTGTGCCAGTTCAATTCCCAATCAGGGCCCATGCCTGGGTTGTGGGCTGGTTGGGGGTGTGCAACAGGCAACCACACATTGATGTTTCTCTCTCTCTCTCTCTCTCTCTCTCTCCCCCCCCTTTCTCTAAAAATAAATAAATCTTTTTTTAAAAAGAAGGACATACTGAAATTTACTTCTTTGCAATAGGATTTAGTTTCTTTTGTGTATGTAGTTATTGACTAGAGGTGGTAATAAGACTTAGATACTATGAGAAAAGATTCTGAGACGTCTGATTATATCTCCTCTTTAGCTAATTAATTCACTTTTTTTAATCTGATAAGCTATGGAATTTGGTGGTTTACAGTTTTTTCTTTTATTCACCATTACTTTCCAGTCATGTTCTAAACTACAAAAGAGAAAAGACTAATTTATCAAATAGCTGCATATATACCTACTACAACCCAATGTTATAGGACTTTTTAAAAAATATATATCTTATAGTTTTAATTTTTAAGGAATTACCTATTTAGAGAGACTTTTTTAAAAGTTTTTGTTTATTTTTAGAAAGGGGGAAGGGAGGGAAAAAGAGAAACATCAAAGTGTGCTTGCATCTCACGCACCTTCTACGGGGCACCTGGCCCACAACCCAGGCATGTGCCCTGACTGGGAATCGAACTAGTGACCCTTTGGTTTGCAGGCCGGTGCTCAATCCACTAAGTCACACCAAACAGGGCTGGAGAGACTTTCAAGACACAACTTCTCTCTCCGTAAACCTCTTTGTAATTTCTCACTCTCTTCCACCTTCCAGAATGGCTCCCTCTCTTTAGAATTCTTTGTTTATAGAACACTTGTTGCATTTAGTACATGCTGTTTTGTATGTAGTTGGTGATTGACATGCCTGTCATATTGGCCATTTATTATGTTATTGGAAGATAGAACTTACTGCACATTCATCTCCATTTCATTATTGGTTCCCACTTTTTCCCCTCCTACTTTATACGTATGTAATAAAATGTGATTAATTATCACCAATTAAATGTGAAGCCTGATGGCTCTGTATCAAGTACTTTTTAACATAAGATGAAGGAGGAGTCAGAATTGGTAGAGAATGTGGAACTTGAGACAAAGCTTAGAAAAATAAGGCAGTATTTGGAGTAAAAAGAAGGGACTATTAAGCAGCATAAGTGTAGGTAGATATTTGAGAGACTGAAGTAGGTGTTCATGAAAGTGAGAGTAACCTGACAGGAACAGTTAGTGAATGTGTGTAAGGGAAAAGATTCATCTACAAGGTAGGGCTGAATTGTGATGACCACAGACTACAATGTTGACTTCTGTGGACCATACAAGCATTGTATTTTCTCTCATAGTTTTGACTGGACCCTTTTTAGACCCATACTATTGAGATAATATGTTAGGGTTATGAGCGTATCTTGGACTATTAACATTTAGTTGTGACTCTAGTTTTTGGTATAAGATTCAGACTTCAAACCTTCACCAACAATTTTATAGTCAGTTTTACTATTCTTTCTACAGGAATCAAAATATAACTATTAATATGATCTCTTGGTTGTAGAATCTTTTTTTTAAATATATTTTATTGATTATGCTATTACAGTTGTCCCATTTCCCCCCTTCACTCCCCTCTGCCCTGCTCACCCGCTCTCACCCACATTCCCCCCTTTAGTTCATCACCTTGGGTCATATGTATAAGTTCTTTGGCTTCTCCATTTCCTATACTACTCTTGCCCTCCCCCTCTCTGTTTTCTGCCTACCGTCTAGGCTACTTATTCACTGTACATTTACCCCCTCTACCCTCCTCCCATTCCCCTGTTGATTACCCTTCATGTGATCTCTATTTCTGTGATTTGGTTCCTGTTCTACTCATTTGCTTAGTTTGCTTTTCTTTTTGTTTTAGGTGTGGTGGTTAATAATTGTGATTTTGCTGTCCTTTTACTGTTCATATTTTTTATCTTTTTCTTAGATAAGTCCCTTTAACATTTCATATAATAAGAGCTTGGTGATGATGAACTCCTTTAACTTGACCTTATCTGAGAAGCACTTTATCTGCCCTTCCATTCTAAATGAAAGCTTTGCTGGATAGAGCAATCTTGGATGTAGGTCCTTG
>PVKM010002013.1:0-69560 GCA_004027735.1 Carollia perspicillata | reverse complement strand
TTTAATTCTTGGAGAACCCTCTTGGATTCTTCATGTTCACGTTTCTGTCTCTCTCTATCTTCTTGAGACAAATAATAAAAATCATCCTTTCTGAAATCACTGTCCAAATCGATATCATCTACATAAGCTTCTAATTCCTGAAAATGAATAAAAGAAAAAGTACTTTACTTCAAGCAGATAATTTTCTAGTGGGACTCATTTGTGTACTGTCCAAGATTTAAAAAGGAAGACTCTTGGCACAGGTCATTAAGCACGGTTGGGTAACAGCAAACACAGATAAATGGAAAACTTGAAAAAACTTAAATGATACTAAAAAGGGTTGTAAATAAGAAAGTTTAAATTATTTCAATCATTTTTCTACTCTGGTACCATTCTACAGATCTAGTTAAGATTAGTGATTAGTTCTGTCAAAACCAATCAAAATTAGCAGGGCTGGCAGTTTGGGGACGTGGTCTGGATGTTAGTCACCTTGTGGCAGACATTTGTGGTGCTTTCTGACTCTCCAACGAGTCTGAACACTATTCCTAGGATTGGGAAATATCTCATCTATGACTCTCCGTATCACTAAGGCAGATGGTAGGATCCCTGCTTACCCAGCCTCCCTTACAGTTGTGGTTCAGGCACACGACTTGGGGTGCTCTAACTGGATGTACCTGGATCAGATCTGATTCTGAAGTTTGTTGTAAAAGAAGCAGTCATCTTGAGGAATCCACTCTGGTTAAGAATGGGAGCAGACCAAGTTTCCAGAGGCAGAGGTTCTGAAGGTAGCACTGATGGAGCGAGTAGCAATGTCTGCACCCAGTGACTTAGCACTGATGTTGCTACTTGAACAGCTCTTTTCAGAGATTTCAGCTTTTTACCCCAGTCTGGTTTAAGCCTGATTACCTGGCCCTCTGAGATATACTGCCAGGTAGCTAATGTTTTTAAAAATTTTTGTTTGCTAAACTAAGTAGGGTTGGTCTCCCTTTGCAATTAAGAATATTGAATAGACTACATGATCTAAGGAAAACTTATTTTTTTATACGTTTAATCACTTTTAAGTGTCTAAGGAGTGGATAATTAGGTATGAGTAACAAGAAAATTTCCATGTAGATTCAATCGATTAAAATGGATTAAGGAAAATTGCTTTTCCTTAGGATGAACGAAAGAAATCTTTGTCAGTATCTGAGGCATGCATTAAAAATTGTGTTTGAAAGCCAGGTGTAACTTGGATTGGATGCAGTCAAACGGACAAGCTGAGTGCACGGGACTTCTGCACATGTTACACGTGCCAGTGCCGCCCGCCACTCAGCCCCGGAGAAACACACTGCAGGCATTGCAGGAGGCACCTTTGCCAAGGCACTAATTTTCAATGTGCTTAGTCATTTGTAAGTGTCTAAGAAGTGGACAATTAGGTATCAATATCAAGAAAAATTACTGGTAGATTCAATGGATTAAAATTCAAGGCACTAAGAACTAATGATTTGATAGAAATTTAATATATTGTGATTTTGAAGCTCATTAGAAACAAAAATTCAACACATTCAAAAAACAACACTTATTCAACAGTTAACCATGTCACATAACAGAAGTAGGTAAGCTTTGTACACAAAACCTTTCTTTAGGGGGAGAAAAGCAATTTTTACCCTTACCTGCTCCTCAGGGACTGGATCTTTGTCTGCGATGTGTAGAGTAGGCTGCATCAAAGGTACCACAGTACAGCGTGGGTTTTCACACGCTGTATCAGGTTTGTCTTAAAAAGAAACAGGCCACACAGAAATGAATGAATATCTAATGAACAACCAAAAGACACAACAGTTCCATCACCTCAGAACATTTACTTATGCTGCCTCTTTATACCATAATTCCTCCCTCCATATCCACCTGCTAGTAACCATTAATGTTTTCTGTTCCTGTTAAATTTTACTATTTTAAGAGTGTCATATAAATGGAATAGTATGTGGTGATTTAAGCCTGGCTTCTTTTGATTAACACAGTGCATTAGAGATTCCTCTACCTTATTGATCAATCAGTAGTTCATTTCTTTATTGCTGAGAAGTATTCCATTATATAGATGATATAACAATTTATCTATTTACCAGTGGAAGGGCACGAGCTTCTTTTAGTTTTTAGTGATTATGAATAAAGCCACTATGAACATTTGTGTATATGTTTTTGTGTGAACACTAAGTTTTTATATCTCTTGGGTAAATATCTAGGAATAATACTACTGAGTCATTTAGTAAGTGTATGCTTATTAGTGGGGAAAATTTTGACAAGTAAAGGATATTTATAAAACCTCAAAGTATTTCTTTCACAAAATAATTATTATGAAAGAGAAGAAAGGCTGAAGGAGAACAAAGACCACGAAAACTAAGTGCCATGTGGGATCTGGATCTGGACATTAAAAAATATTATTGGATCCATCAGTGAAATTAGAATGGGGTTGGTGGATTAGACAGCAATGTTGTATCCATGTTAATTTACTGATCTTGATGATTACTGTGGCCATGTAGGGGAATGTCCATGTTTAAAATTAATATAAATGGAAGTATTTACAGGTAATGAGGTTTCATGTCTGTATCTTACTCTCAAATGGTTCAGAATATCACCAAAGGGATTTATATACAGATACATAAATAAGGCCAATGTGAACAACCAGGAAATCTGGATGAAGGGTACTGTGAACTATTCTTGCAATATTCCTGTAATTTTTGAAATAACTTAAAAAAAAAAAAAAGACACAGCTCGCCCTGGCTGGGGGGCTCAGTTGGTTGGAGTGTCGTCTCTGTACACCAGCAGGCTGGGGGGGGGTCAATCCCTAGTCAGGGCACTTACAGAAGGCAACTGATTGATGTTTCTCTCTCTCTCTAAAATTGATAAGCATGTCCTTGGGTGAGGATAAAAAAAATGGCCACAATGAGCATGTTAGTGAAAGAAGTTTGGAGAATTACTTCTATTTTAATTCATATCATTACAATGTATGAACAAAAGTGACATACAGAGTATAATTAAGAAATAGCTTATCACCTGCCCAATAATCTGGAGATGGTTTTAACAATCATGTTTAAATGAATGACGAAGATTCAACATCTCAGAGTATGCCAAGGAGGAGAAGCAGGATGCATCTTTTAACACCAATGGTGTTTCTATTAATAGAAAATGTACTCAAAAGCTATGGACTTGGGTCATTTCAAAAGCTCAAATGCATAAATATTTGCACCTATTAAAAATCCATGGCAAATTTATCCTTTGGGAGAAAACTTACTCACTATTTACATTTCAGATATAAAGGAAATCTACTGGTAATATATCGGTAATTAGTATGTTAACATTTCCTTTCAAAAAAGTTAATACATTTACTATCTAAGGACTTATTCAGCATGTTTAAGACATTACACAAAGTATTACTGATTTAGCTGTAAACAAAACAATGAGTAACAGAATGATAAAACATTAATTACCTATGGCAAAAATACAATTTCTGCACATAAATCTGATTAGCCTCATCATAAAAGTCTAAGGGATAAACATGGCATTGGTTTATAGCACAAGTTAAAAATTAATATGTCAAACAGTTCCAATGAAATTAGTGAAATCAGTCAAACAAAGTGTGAAATTTGGGTCAAGTGAAGGCAGGTTGGTGAAGAATTTCAGGACCGTCTCTTTACCTAGCAGTGCAAGGCACTCCCGTGTTACTATTAAATGATGGCACTCAATGCAGCTTCGACCCCTGGAAACAAACGCTCAGTGCCGCCTGTCACAGATTTGTGTATGATTTCTGAATAACAAAAGTAAATATTTTACCTTAAAAGCAAAACTCAGTACCTGGCCCGTGAATGTCAAACTCATTATTACCCTAACTGGAAAAGAGATTCTAGAAGTTCTAATAATGAATAATACTATTAATATCTATCCCTTCATTTAAGTTTTTAAAAATTAGGTAGATGATTCAGTGAACTTTCAAATCATATAGATTTTTTTAAATTAATAAGAACCAAGACTTTATATTCAGTGTCAACTGTACATATAAGTTCCACTTTTTCGTAAACTAAGAAGTTTTGTCAAGTCAGTTTCGTCATGGTGACAAGAAATATACCTAATTAAATCATACTGGAGTAGAATCCACACAAGAAGTCTCTCATAGGTACCTTTTCTATCTGTATTTCTTCGTAGCAGTTTGTCCACTTGAGAAATGGCCTCTTCCCAGCAATTGTTGCTTGCTTGAACATGGGGCTGAATCAGCCTTAATTTCTGTTCCAGGATTTGATAAGTTTCTGACACTAGTTCTTGTGTTTCCTTAGTACAAACAAGCTTTTCAAGTTCATCTTCAAGAATTATTACCCTGAGTAATAAAGGAAAATAGTTTCACCATTTCTAAAATACAAATGGAAAATTTATAATTTTCAAGGCTTATTTAAGAAAATAAGCTTATAAGATGAAAAAAGTTGTGGAGATGGAAGGTAGTGATAGTTGTACGATAACATGAATATACTTAATGCTACTGAACCATACGCTTAAACATGGCTAAGTGGTAAATTTTATGTTATGTGTATTTTACCACACTTTTAAAAAAACTTATAAGCAGTATTATATATTTATTCAACAAATAGTGCTTACATACATACTAGGTATGAACTTCAAACCCAAGTAGTAGAAACCCAACTTCTAAGAAACTTGTAACTGCACCACAGAAATTATACACATATATAAATATAATACAATATCATGAAAAGTCACAACTAGCATTTTATTTCTATTTTACAGATGAGGAATTAGGTCCAGAGAGCTGAAGACACTGGCTCAGAGTCACACAGCTGGTAAACTGTAAAGCTGGGTTGAACCCAGGCACCAAAGTATGAAAACACAGCGTTGTAAGAATTCAGAAGAGGGGGAGTTGCTGCCAGCAATGGGTACAGATAGGGAATGGCTAGGAAGAGGTACTTTGGAGGTAGTATTGAGGAATGGATAAAATTTGAGCATGTACAAAGATGAGGAAGGTCACGTCGGATGGAGTAAAGGGAAAGGCAACTTATACATTTTGGCTGGATTGAAGGAAAAGGAGGGAGAAATAAAGACAAAAAGGCAGTCAGTTACAGCAAACCCTTTCTGCCGAATGTTTTTTACAGACTTCAGTCTAAGCTGCTATGCTCTGAAACCAGTTCAGATTTTTGGTTAAGTGAGAAAGTAAATATATGCCTCAGAAGCAGTCCAGCAGTGAGCACTCTGGAGGAGGAAGAACAGGTAAAGGGTTAATGTCTCCATGTAGGAAAGTGAGAGTGGGAAAAGTGAAGGAGACAACAGCAAAGGAGTGAGACACCAGTTTTTAGATAAGACCTTTAAAAGTTGTGTGTAGCAGTGCTATAAAACAAGAACAAATCAGATACGATAATTACTGGTATACTCTCCAGTTAAAATATTTTGAAAGGTAACCCAGAATACTTTGTTTTAAAACAGGAAATATACTTCCCATCATAATCCCACAATCTCTTACAAAGGAGCAAAGCCCTTCCTTTGCATGTGCATGTCTGCCCAGTGCAATACTCCTTCTTCCCAGAGCCATCTTCTCTCATAATGAATTCCTTTATGCCCTGCATATTTCTGGTTCTACTGACAAAAATTAATTCTTCAGAGACTCTGGCTTTACCTCAAAAACCTTTCCACTGAAATCTGGCTTTCCTCTGATGATAGTCCAACCTTTGCTGCCCACTTACATTGAGACCGCCTGACCTGCCATATTCCCTGTGGCATTCACCTGCTTTCTTAGAACAGCAGCTACAGACTACTGGAACATCCCTGCCTCATAGTTTCCTAATTTTTCCTTGTGCCCTAACCTTGACATCAGCCTTATATACCTAATGCCAGACCTTGAACTGATGGGAAAAAGCTTATCTTCTCAAAATGTCTTTATGACCTTAATTTCCTATCTCTGTATGCCACATCCTTTTTTACTCCAGTAAACTAGCTGTTTGATTTTACTGAGACTTCAAGCCCTTTTGACCCGTTTTATCTTATAAAACTGATTGTTACCCTCTCCCTTCCACTTCTTGCCTGGTATCCAGGGTCAAGTACACTACCTACAATCATATAAATTCATTAAATTCCCATGGCCTTCCTGATTACCAACACAACATGAACCCAGCCATCCATCTGATCCAGTCCTATACTACAAGACTCTGTTAGAGAAAAATTTCACCAAAATGATTGCACCCTACATTTTACCAAGACAGAGTACCAGCAACACCATGCAAAACAGAAGATCAACAAATATGCACCCTCCATCTTAGTCCAATCAGGTCCAAAAACCTTGTCCTCTGCTATAGGAAAATGTTCAAATTCTGCTGAATTTATTTAGAAAAATAGCAATGTACTATTCTACAACTATATATAACAATGACTTTTAAAACTATAAATGACTCCCCCAATATAGTACTTACATATCACGTTTCTCTGCTATATTTGTAGCTATAAACCATCCTTCATGCTGCATGTCTCAATTTTGCTTCTTCTTTCTAGCTAGGACACAAGCCAACAACCACAATAGCATAAGAATGAAGCCTGCTAATCATGGGGACACTTCCTTATATAGCTTCTAAACTTACTCATTCAGTAATGCTTTCAGATGGAGCTGCAAGCTGCGTACAGCTGTGTGAACATTATTCAGTTCTCTTGACTTCTGCTGAGTTTTGGATAAACGCTGCGGTACTGATTGGTGCTGAGTTTCAAAGTACCGATAGAACTCATAGCTGCGCTTAAGCTCTTCCAAGCAGGCAGAATGAGCATGAGGTAGACCCTGAGTCACATCAGATAAAATACGATGAGGCAAAAGTGCTGAAGTAAGTAAGGGTCCAGGAGGTGCATTAGTTGTAGAAAGTAACAGAGCTAACCGTCTGAAGAACTCTGAACTCTGTGCCACCCAGAGTTGGAACAAAACCTAAAAGAAAAAAGAACCAGATCAACAAAAAATATTTGTCAACATTCAAAACAAACTTTAAATTTTCTACTTTATCTTAAGTAATGAATATAGCTGAGCCTGAATTAACTCTAAGATTAGATGAGAATTTTGTATCAAATTATGTAGTCAGGACACCTGGGAACTTATGATCCCAGTATAGCAGGAAACACCAGTATATAATTTGGTACAGCTCTAACCTAGAAGGGAAGTGTTGATGGAACAAGACACAGCTATTAGAAGTAAGCGTTGATGAACTGTTTAAAAATTTTGCACCAAGAAGAAAAGAAGACAGAAGGAATAATAAACCTATATTAAGTCCAAAGAAACAAGTTATTGGTGGGTCCAGAGTTTGGGGTTCAAAAATTACACAATTATTTTGGCTAGGAAACAGTTAAGAAATAACATAAAAATCAGTTCCAGGGTGTTCATACCTAGAGATGTCTGGCATGAGAAACTATAAAACCCATTCTTGAGAGCCATGCCCTGAATTCAGGCAGCAAAGGATTTCTCCAGATAGAGTCCTGGTTCAGGAGGAGGACAACAGCTCCAACACAAACAAACAAGCAGACAAACACGAGGAAGCAATCTAGTACGAACGAGAGTTAGCACACTACAAAAAGGACTGAACCATTTTGAGTCCAGTTTTTCACAGCTAAGAAAGCAGACATTTTTAGACTGTTTTATTAATTGAATACTACGATAATTTAATGTAAAACTAATTTACCATTGATTTATTTTTTAAAAAATAAGCAAGGTCAAATTTCCAAATTGCTAAAGACAAACTTACCTAGGAATTTTGGAATATAAATAAGCTTACCTCATAAGTCTTATTAACCATTAAATGTTATGATTATAATGATATCCTTTATTCCTTTATTTGTTCATTCTGCAAGTATTTCTGAACAGCTGTGACATACCAGAACTGTTCTAGGTGCTGACAATATAGTAGAGAACAAAAGAGAAAAAAAAAATCCCTGCCCTGATGGAGCTTATATTCAAGTATGGGGACAATAGGCAATAACAAGTAAAAGACACTGTTTCTTTGCTGATGTGTTGTGGGGAAAAATACCGTAGAGACGGGGAACAGCGAGTATGTATTTCTGTGTGCATGTGTAGGGGAAAGAGAAAGGAGGGGGAGAGGTGGTCAGGAAGGGCTCTAGAAAAGTCTGATCCAAAATTGAGCCATAAGACTATCATCTGGGAAGAGAACTGCAGGGAGCAGGAGGTTCGACTGCAAAGTTTTTTAGTAGGAGTGGACTTGGCACATCTGAGGAACAAGAAAGTCAGTGTGGCTGAAGAGGAGTGTGGTAAGTGACGAAGTCACTAAAGTAACTCTGGCTTTTGCTCTTAACAGAAAAGGGGAGCAACTGAAGGGTTCTGAGCACAGAGTTATATGATCTGAATTATGCTTCAATAGGCTCATTCTGGCTGCTGTGTGGAGAGAAGACAGGGAGGTGAGAGAAGTGGAGACCTATTAGGAAGTTACTGCAATAACTCAGATGGAGTTAATGGTAGCTTATACCACAGTGGTTAGCAGTAAGAGGTGAGCAGTACTTGGACTCTGGATACATTGTGAAAGTAGAACCGACAAAATCTCTCTCTTTGTCTCTTTTTTTATCCTCACCCAAGGACATGCTTCTTAATTTTAGAGAGAGGGGAAGGGAGGGAGAGAAACATCAGTGTGAGAGAGACATCAATTGGTTGCTTCTCATACGTATCCCAACTGGGACCAAGAGCACAAGCTAGGCATGTGCTCTGACTGGGAATTAAACCCACGATCTTTCTGCTTATGGGACGCTCCAACTGAGCCACACCAACCAGGGCCAAATGCATCCTTTGATGTGGCTTTTAATATATGAAAAAAATTCTTGTTCTAAACAAGAACTGTGAACATTTACCAAAGGGAGGATGTAGATCTTCAAAGTTCTTTACTCATATTTGTTGAAACAAATGGCTAGTAGATAAAATCACTCATATTGGTTCCCTAATAAACTCACTTATCGCCAAACTTTAATTAATGCTTACATTAAGAATTTTAAGTATTTTGATATCAAATTATAGGGATCTTCTTACCCAACCTTTATAATATACTAAGTTTTTCAGGCAGCTTCAAAAACATCAGTAAGGCTGTTACAGTACTAGTGTGCAGAAACAATAAAAGCGAACAGGTGCACCATTTGTGTTCAGAAAGCACAGGAACAACCCGAGAGCATCCATCTTTCCCTCAGCCCTTCCCTCCCTTCTCCAATGGATTACCTTCAATGCCGGCAGGCTGAAGCCATCTGTGAGGTTATGTGCTTCCTCTTCTGAAATCTGCTCTTCACTAAGTCCAAGGCCCAGCTCCTTAAAAGGCACCACACAGATGTAGTTGGTTACATTGTCACTCTCAGAGTTCAGGGGGTAGGTTAAATTAGGTTAAGGCAATCAACAAAGACTTTTCATGAAAGCATAATGGTACACTAAAACTGCCCAGCATTACCTATTCTTTGTTCTGAACTTTGACTGGAGGAGATTTACATCATTTGAAAAGAAACTAATCTTAAAATCCAATATATTAACATACCTCAGATATTTTACAGGATCCTTGTGAATAAAATATTTTCACATATAAAGTATTAAAAATTCAGTTATTCACAAATGCCAACGGGCTAATTTCAGTTATTTTTGATACCTTTTGAAACTGTATTATGCTGTGCACTTCACTGTATCATGGTTCAGGAACTCACTACCCTACAGTAAATACTTCGCTTCCCTCCCAGTCGGAGTGCTGTAGGACACTGCTAGCTGACCTTTATCTCCAAGTGCACAGACTGCTGATGCGAGTAACGCCATGCCTGTTCTAGCCAGGCTGTCTGACCCCGGCTACTGCTTCTGACCCCTATTCCTTAGTCACCAAGTCCCCCTACCCAAAGACAAAGGCAATCCCTGTTACCAGTATCTTGTGTATCCTTCAAGTTGTTATACATACATACACACGTGTAAAAGCAAATCCTGATATGTGTGTATGTGGAATTATGTACACACATACACATATTTATCTCCATATATATATATAATATATATATATATATATACACACACATAATCCCTTCTATACACAAACAGGTAGCATAAACCCTGCTCTCTGCACTTTGCTTTTTTTCATTTAGCAGTATAATTTGGACATCATTCCACAGTAGTGCATCAAGAACTTTATCATGTTTTATAGCTGCATATTTCCCCTTGTTTACATATAACCAAGTGTTTTCTTTATTAAAGGGAGTATTATTTTTTAAAATCACATGTCTAATCTCTTCAGTTTTTCAATTCTTTTAGAGATCTGTCTTTTGATAAGAAATGATTCATTTCCCTCTACATTTTCAAAGTTGCAGCCACAAAGTTCCATATACTATGCCCTTATAATTACTTTAATTTCTTTTGTATGTATGGTTATAAGTCTATTCTCATTACTAATCTTATATATTTCCATTCTTTTCATTTTGATCACACATGCAAAGATTTAATGTATCTTTTCGGTCTTTTCAAAGAAACAGTTGGTGGATTCATTTACTTCTAATTTCTTAGGGTTTCCTGAGTAGAGAATCTGATCTGGCCCCTGCCTAGTGCATCTCACCCACTCGCAGCCCACTGTGCTCCAGTCACCGTGGTCTTCTTTCTGTGCTCCCGTCATGCCCGGTTTACTACTGCTACAAGGTCTTTATACTTGCTGGTCCATCTAACCGGAACAGAATCTTTCTCCTCATTCAGCCTCAGTTTAAATGTTGGCTCCTCAAAGAGGCCTACCCCACCATCTAACCAAAAGCATCAACCCATCGATCACTATCTTATTCCACTGAGTTGTTTTATTTCTTTATAGCAAATACCTGAAAATCTTATCTGCCCACTTGCTACTCGTTACCTCATCCACCAGAAGGCAAGTGCCATGACAACAGGAATCGAGTCTGCCTTGTTCACTGCTAGGTGCCCTGTGTCTAGGTAAAACGATTGGCACAGAGAACTCACACAATTTGAGAGCTTTGTTGGGCGACCCCTTCTTGCTTCCCTGCCTCTCACTAAGCTCTAAGCTCCTGAAGCAGGAACTCTGTTTACTATGTTTATCACTATGTATCAGTGCTAGCATACTGATGAGCACTGAGCTCGTACTCAATAAATATTCACCAAATGAATACCTGCTTGCAGTTCACATGCCGCAGTGTCATAATTTCTATTTCCACATTTTTGCTTCCTTCTACTTGGAACGAAGACTCTCACCATCTTCAGGCCAACTCCTACTAATTGCCGGAGGGTCAGCTCGGGTGTCACTTCACTAACAGCCCTCTCTGACCCCACAGGCCTAATACATTGTCCTGCTATGTTAGAAGGTACATTGGGCACTTATACTGTACTGTGAATACTGACTTACATACTGACTACACTCAAAGTCTTTAAAATTAAGTGAACAATACAAGTTTTTACTCGGTTTTCCTAGCCCATAATAGGCAGGTATTTAACCAGTGGGGAAACTAAATGGGTCAGTTCTTGACTAAAATGGAAACGCTTTCTCTCAATTTCCAAACAGGTAGTATATTACAGTGAATATACGTGTACGTATGCACAGTGCTAGAGTATCCAGCATATAGAAGGTGTAAAGCAGTCTTTGTATTCCATTTGCTCATACTTTATTTATGAATTTTAATTAAAATAAAGATCTTATATGCCTTTATTTCCTAACAACTAATTTTTTGATTTAGTAAATTTAGGTGACTGACACTATTATGTATTTTCTTTGAGTGCCAGCCACTATGTAAGACTGTGTATGTACTAACTCATTTGATGTCAACAAAAATTCAAAAAGACCATGTTACTATTGCCATTTTAAAAATGAATAAAGCAAAGTACAGAGAGTTAAGAAACTTGCTAATGGTCTCCTAGGCAGCAATGATACAGCTAAAATTTAAATGTAGCTGATCCGACTCTAGAGCCTGTTTTTTGAAAGGGGAAGGATTTCCTGTTGCCAGTTTATTTCCATGTCTTGACACAAATTGGCCATGTTCAGTAATTTTAAAAATGTCAGGCCCAGCAAAGCCAGACTTTATTCTTTGGACCAGTAAAGGGAGGGACTTCCAGTATTTTCCTTGTTAAAAGTGAGCCACATGACGGCAGAAGAACTATCTTCCTGTCTGTTATTGTCATTCCCTCTGGAATGTATTTCCAGTTTTAAAACAGAAGTAATGATGGAAATTAGCTTTAAAATAGGCAATCTCAGTTTATATATATAACTTTTACAGGATGCAACTATAAGATCTATATTCAGGAATCTGGAAACATTTATTTTTCTTAGTTTTAGACAAAAAAAGGATATTTTTTCAACATATATAGGGTAGCTATCCTTGCTGCTTGAAAGTTGGCTCTCACGGTTCTGTAAACAGCCTTCCGAAGACCGATGAGGTGCTGGCTGGGATGCTGTCCAGCTTTATTAAATGGGCAAGCAGCACTGACCCTGTCAAGCAAACTTGAAAAGTAAAATGTGATACAACTGTACAGGTGTCCTAAAGTTTTTGTTTCTTAAATCCATAATTCTATTAAGTTTAGAAAAAAAATTCCTTTTTGACGATTTTCATTAGAAAATGATTATAAGTAATCTCACTCGGGTCTCATAAATAGGCATTTCTCTCATACATTTACAGCCACCAGAGAAAGATAAATGAAAAATTAAAATCTCAAAGTATAAAGGCTTCCTCTAATATGGAGAATCAAAGAACTGTAGTTGAAATATAGTAGAAATGTAAGAGTATTTATGTAAAAATGACAACTTTTTTATACAGACACTCTACCTGCTAAAATATACTAAAGTGGTACTCCTTTACATTTAGTTTTTAAAACCTTTATTTACAGTATGAAAGCCTTATCATAAACACTTTCACATTCTTAATATGCATTCACATATGCTCATCAATCATATTTTGGGCCACTTGTACAGAACAACCAAATACTATACAGAAGTGCTTTCTGTACATTCATAGAAGTAGGGTAAAACGACTTACCCACCTGCTGCCACTGGCACTTACCTACTCAAAATGAAGTAGGGGACGCAGAAACGTAACAGGACCAGTGGCCAACAGGGGAATGCAAGTAGAAAGGCAGAGTGAGGGTTACTATGTGGTAGCATAGCTACTCTCAAAACTGTTCAAGAGGAAGCACACTGCATAGCACTTTCCAAATAATACAGGGGGAGCACCTATTTGCAACAATGACATAGAACACATTATGCTTTTATAAATGAAACTACGAATCATTACATATTACACAGTTATTGGAGAATGGTTTTTCCCACCTAACCAGTAATGTCTCCCAATAGATGCAAAACAAAATATTGGAATTTATAAATTTCTCACACTATACCCACAGAATGTAAAACAAGACATCTAACTCAAAACTTCAAAAATGTTAAACCAAACTAAAGTATGTTCAGGCATTAAAAATCTATTAAAAAAACAGGACAATGACTGATAGGCTTATTTTAAAATAAAAAAAAATGATGCAAAGAAGGGTACAATTATTTGCAATAGAGGACAAATTGAAGCAGAACAAAATAGTACTAATTTTTTTCAACATATGGCACTATTGTTTGTACTCCATTTTACTTACTAAATGAGTTTTAAAAACTAAAAATATTATGATTCAAGACCTATTATTGCGCATAATTTTTTCAATCAATTATTCAGTTAGATGAAGACAAGCGAAGCACATTTCCCCCCAACATTTCTTCCGCCTGTCTGCATCTGGATGGATAGAAGTCATAATCTGGAGGTAAATCATGCCTAACTGACCCATTTTAGCTTTTCATGCCTATTCAATACATATGGGTAAGAGGTGGACAGTAACAAAAGGCAGAGAATGAATCCTCTATACATGCCTAAGCATTAACTGAACACACAGCTCTTTGCTTAAGCCAGTCAGTCCTCTCAGTAAAGCACTGTGCAAGTCAAGAATGAAAAGCAGCTCTTACTCTTAGTGGATTTTTACCTTTTAAAACTTGACAACTTAGTATCTGCTATGCTCTATCAAAAAGAAGTGAAGAATGGAAGGACAAAAATTAACAGATACCAAGGACTGTTCCATTTGAACTTAATAGAAAGATTAGTAATAAATCTCTTTCATGCCTTGGGATTGTTTAAAATACTGTTTCAGAATATGACAATGAAGAATGAGATGACTACTGGAGATTCTTCGACTTCCCTGTTCCATGATTTGCCAGATATGGCTTTTATGTCAAGATTATTTCAGTACTAATATAGAGCAGGGCTCAGTAAAAGATGTGATGAATACCAAAGATTCTTCTGCTCCTCCTTCTCATGATCTTCCAGCTATAACTACAATTAACAGCAAAAATTATCTTCACCATATACTTACTTTCTCCCACCTATAGATTATAAAGGTTATATGTTAAATAATATTAAATATACTACAATACAAAGGAATCTTTGTTAGCCTTCAACAGCCAGCCTACCATACTGGAAACAAGCTTTAGAGCCTAATGGTATGGCTGTACACAAAATTGCTTAGCACAGTACATGGAACATACCTGGTGCTCAATACATATAATTTCCCTTTGACAATAGAGTAAATAGCCTGTATAACCTGCAGCTTAATATACTTACAGCTAGACTGGTGGATAATTTCAGTACTAATACAGAGCACCATGGGAATCCATGATATTTTGAGTATCCATGCCATAATATCTGGTAACATTTACCTAAAGAATATTATTAATACATGGCAAGAGTTTTCAAAATGAATTCATGTTAGATACATCTGTCAATTAAACTGAAGAAAGAGCATCTGACAAGAGGGAGTAAAGGAAACAAGCATTTATAGGGGAACTGCATGGTGGGTTCAATGGTAGGCTCTCTTGCTACATTAGCTCATACAATTACATGGTAACACAAAAATAATTATGATTGTCAAAGCACTTTGGTTTCTCAAAGTAGATAAGCACAATCATACTACATATTAAATCTAGCATGTATTTATTCCTTCACTGAGCAGTTGATAGACTTTAGTAAGTGCTAAAGACAAATCCACTTTTTTCTATAGATGCAACACAGAAACGAAAATAGGTAATAAATATTCTAAATTAGTTATGTAGTAAAAACTAATTATTTAAAAATAAAATAAAAAATGAACTCACAGTGTAAATCCTCTAGAAATGACTTCGGTTTCTTGAATGAGACGTAAAGCTTTTCTCACAAGGTTAGTAAAAGCTCGGCTATTTGTTGCTGTGTCTTCCAAACGGACACTGTGTTTTCTTAGGGTTACTTGTAGTTTGGCTGTCCTCCACAATCTCAAAGCTCTCATGATCAGATAAGCAAATAGAATCACTCCCCATACCAGCGAGGTAGATACAATCCACCAAGTGGGAAGCATAATAAGCAAACTAATGAGAGCAAACAGCATTGAGACATCCCTATAACAGAGAAACCAAAAAATAATACCCATCAAACCAAAGAAAGGTGAGTTACCTTATCAGTAAATTAGGTTTACTAAAATAAATAAAACTTTAGCTTCTTTTTAACATATACCATAAAAAATATGACATTTAAAAAATTCATGTAAAATAGTGTAAAAATATCTAGCAACTAGATAACAGTCTTTAGATATTAAAATCTGAGCTAATAAGTTTAAGTTAAAGGACATAAGAAACAGGTGCCTTCTGACATGAATTAAAATGTTTGTTTTAAAAAATTTTTCAATTACAGTTGACATTCAATATTATTTTATACTAGCTTCAGGTGTACAGCATAGACAATTACATAATTTAGGAAGTGATTCCCCCAATAATTCAAGTACTCACATGGCATGTAAATAATTATTACAAGATTATTGACTATATTCCCTATGCTGTAACTTTACATCCTCATGACTATTTTGTAACTGCCAATCTGAATTTATTAATCCCTTCACCTTTTTCACCCAGTTCCCCAACACCCCTACCACCTGGTAACCATCAGGTTATTCTCTGTATCTATGAGTCTGTTTATGTTTTGTTTGTTTATTTTGATTTTTAGATTTCACTTGTAAATCATATAGTATTTGTTTCTCTCTGACTTATTTCACTTAGCATAACACCCTCTAGGTCCATAACTTTTTATTTTTAAAAGACATGGACTCTTTAAACGAAAACAAATTATAGATTTAAAAATCCAATTTTACAAATTTAAAAGTAAAACTAGCTTAATTTTTACTAATTTTAATATTAAAATACTTTATTAATATTCAAATATACTATGAGTTCCTTTTCTCTAAAATCAAACTTTAATTATTTGAACAGATATATATAGTATCTCAAGAAAATATAAGCATTTTTTCCAATTAGAAGTAATTTATACTTGATGAGTAATTATTTTGAATAAAGCCATCTAATTTTATATTGTCATAATTCTGGAATACATATACTGTAGACCATAATATGGATAAGGTTTATACTCTGACACTGCTTTAACTGCAGTAAAAATGTGTATAAAATATTTTTACTTAGATCAACTGCAAATCTATAGATTAAAACACATTTTTTAAGCAATGAAGGCTTCGATGAAAAGGTGTATGCACTGGAAAAGGTGAATGTAGAGATGTGTCTGAAAAACAACAATACAGTCAAACTACAAAGAAAGTCACTTATAAAAGTGCTTCTTAATAAATATTTGCCTTCCCTAATTCACCATGGCATCCTGTACTTTTAGAATAAACTCTCATTATTTACTTGTATGTATTAACAGAAAAGTCTACAATTATTTACAGGCCTCATAGTTGCTTAATCACAACTGTGGCTAAAGAAAACTTGAAAGGTGTAAAATTCTGAAAACCTATGGTTCTTTTTAGCAGCCCCTTAGGTTCTTATATTTTTAAAGGAAAAGATGCTTTACTTCATCATGATGATATGTGAGTAAAACATGTTTGGAAAACATCATACTTTGCTATGTTAGAATACAAAGCAGTTGTCAGTGTGACAGATGAACTCAAAACACTGAGGCCAATGAACATAATTGCTTGTATAGCCTGGAACAGTTTAAGCAATGATTTAGCTCATTTAATAAACTGATACTTTAACAGGAAGAGGACATTCATAGTTCTGTGTATATATAATCCCTTCTTACCATTCTTTTTTATAATAGGATTATCCTTGGACTTATTAGATGCAAATATTTGATATTGTTGAAAAGTTCTAGGACAGGTAAATCATTAGACCATGTTCCCTGTGGTCTCTTAGCCAACAAAGCAAGGGGTGATTGTTTACCTCCATGTCCCGTCCTACCCCTGTCTCTACAACGTAATTATGATATAGTCTACTATGATATAATCATAAAGAAACGAAGAACTGGCTGGGCCTGCATGCACACGTGTGCACAGGTATATATATAGGTAAGAAAGGTTCCTTTTGGCATGTCATACCTGTTGTTGGGCTGTTAAATTCAGAACTAATTATACTGATTTGAAAGTGGATTTTTTTTTCAGCTTCACATTAAATAGGATTTACTTTAGAAAGGTACTTAAAAAAAAACCTCTGGCATGTAATTAGCCACAAAGCTACAATGTACGGAATGTTTATAATGCCTTTACGCTGGAGAGCAAGATGATGGCTTTCCTCTGAATACTCTATACATAAGCAAAGGATAGATGTTTTCTGGACAGTACCAAATATTCGGGGTTGCCAGAGAGCGAAGTGTTGGAAGGTGTCCATTTTCCTGTTGAGATTGCCCTGCAGACAGGATACTGGGATCAAGTAGCTCAATCAGCTCCACATCCTCTTGTAACAGGACTTCCTGTTGCAGGATGGTATGTAGTGAGTCGAGTCGGAATCCAATATCCTTGCCATTAACAGACCAGAAGAGAGGTATTGATGCATACATAATTTTGCATTAAATGCTAAGTACCTAAAGTGCTAATAAAACTTAGAGGTGTTTATTTTCAGTATAAACTCCAAGAGGAAGAAGAAACAATGGTCCAATCTATCTTGCATATGATGTACGGGCTCCCCCCAGACACACACACTGTAAATGTGAAACAATAAAAATCGAGGTGCATATCATCGAGCCACCAGATGTAAAGTGAGTTTTTAATAAAAATATGTGAAGTAACTACAGATTAATAAATGTCTTGTTAACCCCAATTAATTAAATTGCTGGAACACACATGGAAAGTATAATTTGGTAACACAAGAAGCTGTCCCTGGATACTGTAACAGTATAGCCAGCAGGATCAAGGCCTTCTAAAAATGAACATTTGGATATTAAAAATACATCATTAAGGAATGTAATGTAAAACCACACTAACATGTGCATGGCATTTATAGTTTGCAAAATGCTTTCACATATACCAACTCATTTATTCCTTCCTCTTTTCCTTCTATATATCTATCAAGAAATAATCTTATACATACCAGGCACCATGTTTGGCACCAAGACACACAGAAAAATGACTAAGACATACAAGTCTCTACTCTTATAGAGTTCATAGTTTAATGAAGGACCAAAAAGCAAACAGAGAAGTGCAATGAGGTACACCAAGGATATTATGAAAATGCCACAGAGGGATCAAAACTTGCAATGAAGTCAGAGAAAGCAGAAGAGGTAATGCCTGAGCTGAGTCTTCAAGTAGGAAGACGACTGACCAGATGTAAGAGTTGGAAGAGTCAGATGAAACAGAATAAAAGCTTCTCTAGAACTGTAAGTCACTGATATTAGCTTTATGCAGAGTGTATGTGGTAGACGTAAGAGACGAGGTAGCAATGTTAAAGCCCATAGGTTAATTCTCTCAGTAACCCTGTGATGTACGTTATCATCCTTCTCTCCATTCTTTAAGAGGAGAACAATGAAGCCCAAAGAAATTAACTAATTTTCCAGAAGTCTGATTTCAAAGCCTAAGTCTCTGGTAGTTGATTTTTGCTTCACTGAATATATTCTGTTCCACCACAAAATTTAAGGTTTCATTCTTGTATTAAATTTAGGAATAGACTGATCCTACTATAAGATAAAAATAAAGAGAACTTTTAAAGGACAAAGTCATTAGCAATTAAAAGAGGACGGTCTAGAATTTGACAGCAGTGGGTTTGCACTTCTTAGTTAGTCCAGCCCTAGCTGCTCATGATGGGGTCTTAGTAGGAATACATGATCCATATATTAAACTTGACCGCGGGTTACGCAGCACTGTTAGAGAAGAAAAAGAATGTTTTTAACATTAGGTCCATCCACTAGGATATTTTTATTCATTTTCCCTAATCTAAAACAATAACATTGTTTCGGTGGAATGTTCGTTTTCCTTTGAGCCTGGTGCGGCTTTCTCACCTTCTACTGGCGCACTCTGCACGGGCTCAGCAGCACTTCTGCGTTCCATGTTTGAACTCTTGCCTCCTCCTCCTTCTTACAATCCTGATTCTGACATTAGAAATCACTTAATTGTTTGATGTCCCACCCCACTTTCATAAAGAGAGAGCAGCACAACTCACTTTATACTACCTTTGGGTGGGGGGGGAGGGGATGGCAATGGGGAGGGAAGCAACGGGGGCAGGAAGTGAAGCATGGTAGATTTTCAAGTAGTCTTTGAAATAAACTTCATGTATTGGTATACTTGGTTTGTAATCCCCAACCAGACATGGACACACTCACATACAATATTAAAAAATTGAGCTTTTCTGTTTTTTTTTACAAATGCTTTAAATCATACCTTTTATGAGACTTTTTAATACCAATATACTGGTAAGTTGAAAGAAGCCTTACTAAATGAAGGCTAAGGATCATACAGAGGAGAAAAGCTATGAATACAGAGGGAGCATTCCCTCCTCACAGAACCTCTTACAGACATGCTGCTTAATCAGGAGCTCACCTACTTTTACCCCATTTCTTGGCAACAGACCTACCTCCAAAACTGGGGTAATGTGTACCCAAAACCAATGTGCTCTGACACAGTATTAATAGCTTTGGGAATATCTGATTTAAGAGTGTGACAAACTAATAACCTATAGTGATCTACACAAGCAAATTAGCTTAAAAGGTACCAAGACACTCCAAATAACAAAATACTATCTTAGTTATTAGATTGCCTCTACAAAGGAAGAACTTGAACTATATTCTGATAATTATAGCTGTAAAATTGGATAAGGTTAATGAATAAAATTTTTCTTAAAGATAAATTATAAACTATTACCCTTTAATTATAAAGTAAGAACTGCAGAAAATATGGAAACTGTGTTGCAATATGGCAATGAAAATACTGGGGAAATAAATACTTGCTAAATTAAGAAACATGTTATAATAGACCCGTTTGGACTCAGGTCCAAGACTCAAACTCATGAAATTCAGAAGGCCCCAATTCTGATGGACTTAAATATCAGCAGACATCGTCTGAACGATCGGGCGCTACATGTCGCGGGGAGGTGCACTATGTGAACTTTGGTTCACCCTCAACAAGTTTGAGTACCACAGCCTAATTAGTACCTGGGTTTATATGCTGGTTCCACAACTTAGGCAGATTAATAACCTCTCTGTTCCAGGTTCCTTTTTTTAAAATTAAATTTATTGGGGTGACACTGGTCAGTAGAGTCACGAAGGATTCCAGGGTCCATTTCTCGACACATGGTCTGTATATCGCACTGCGTGCCCACCACCCAAAGTCAAATCATCTTCTGTCACCAGGTATTTGGCTCCCTTTACCCTTTACTACACCCCACCCTCTGTTCCAGTTGCCTCATCTGAAAAATAAGCAGTGCCAGCTTCATAGGGTTGTTGTGAGAATTAGGTAAGTCAGTATTCGTAAACTACCAAGAGTGTATGGTGCACAGTAAACACTATGTGTTAGCTGCTAGTGTTGTTAGTGCACATGAAATAATTAAAATAAAATAAAGAGAAGCATATATAATATAATACAAAAACATACAGGTCACAGCATAGATAATTACTACAAGGTTGTTGCAGAAAATAAGAGATCTCCTTTGATCTTATTCAAAGATCAAAGGTTTCTGGGAAAGACCTTGGGGAAGAGCTAGACTGCTTGTTGAAAAGACGCCAATAACGGAAAAATGGAAAGAATTCTACCACAATAAAATAGCACACAGACAAAAAGAACAGGTACAGAATAAAGGAAAAGGAAGACTGAGTTGGCTGATGGAAATATTGGTGGATAAGGCTACAAAGGTAGATTAGGGCAAATTATGCACACTCTTCATGCTGACAATGATTAATTGGACTTGATATGATAGCTATGATAGATAATAGGGATCTTTTTAGGATATAAATAGAGAAAAAGATTTCTGCCTAGATGGAATGAAAAGGACAGAAAAGCACAGGTACAGAATAAAGAGACCTATATTTTTGCCCTAGGGATGGTGAAGGGAATGAATTATTTATGTGTTGATACACTCAATGATCTTATACACTTTTTCACATGTAATAATATTTCATGTCAATGAGGGTCAAATAAGATAACGTTGTGAAAGTTCTTCATAGGCTAAAAAGTGCTTTAAAAGTACTAATATCACCATTGTCACAGTTGCTATGAAGAAATTTTTTTCATCTTTAAGAAGAAAAGTACAACTGCAGTAAAAATGAACAATGGGGAAATGTTCAGCTATCATGGAGCAATTGCCAGTATTTTTGTAAAAGGGAAAAGGGACAGGTTCAATAGCGGCACAGCTCACAAAATTTCAACCATGTCACAATCCCGGGGGAAAGGTCAAGCAATCTCATGCCAGAAGCCAAGTAGGCAATGCCTTGTTCCTTTACCAGTACACTATTTCTTAGGTTTTTCTTCCTACAATTGTCCATAAAATAAGCCCAAAAGGATACACATAGAAGCTGGGACTTTATAGTGAAGCATGACAGGAAACATGTGGCCAGAGGCAAAGAACCCAGAATGAAAAGATCAGGACTATATAAATCATGGTTGAACCAGAGAAAAATATATATGGACCCATATACCTTACCAGAGTCCTAGTATCACTGAAGAGTAAGGATGGCTCCAGATGGACAGAGTGGATATTCCACATACATGACAAGACACTTCATTGACCTTTTCAACACACCTACGAAGATGAAACCCTGAACAGAGAACTTGTCCTTTTGGATTGCTGAAATAGTAATTTTAGTCAGTCAAAACATAGTAATACTCAAACTACGAGGTGGTGCATTACAGTAAAAAGCCTGGGCTAAAAACCAGGAAATCTGAATGCAAATTCCGACTAGGCGAACATTCTTGAATATCTCATTTATGTATTCTTAAACCAAACTGAGCAGTCTGAACCTCAGGATTTCAAACAAGGTTCTCCTTACAAAGTTTGGTGCATTTTACCTGTTGGAAATTTAGATTACCAAATCAAAATGTGAAAGCACTTTGTAAACATTTCTTTAGAAATAATAATTTATGAGAATAATAATTATTATCTTAGGGTCACAGGCCAGCAGAAGATCCTGGAAACCTGCTTCCTTATAACCTGATCGCTCCAACTGAGAACCATGAGAAGAACATCATTACTTCAATTTTGTACTGTTACACTATAAAAATGTGAAGTACTACTCCCTCTTGAGGGGTCAAGAGGTCAAACAGAGAGAAACTGCCGCAGAGAGAAGGATAACAGCAACCCTTACAGAATCACAAAGACTCTCAATGTTGACTATTCCAAGCCTTTGGAAAATTCTGTAATTTATCAGTCCCAGGAGATCAAATTTTACATATGAAGTTGTCAGAGAATGGTAAATAAATTAATAAAATAAATTAATCTGAAGTCAGATTAATGATACATAAATTAGGGAGGAACCACTTCTGATTTTTTTTTACCCAAACGTTGTAATCACTGAATGTGGGATAAGGATAGAGACAGTCAAGTTTCTAGTGAAAAAGGGAGAAAATCCCATTAATGGTTATATTCCTATTTCCTTCCCTACTGAGAGAAGTAGCTCTCAGAGGAAGAAGATGGCAGCAGGAAATTAGTGATCTAACAAATAAGGTTTCAACAACTACCAGACTACTTTATTCTAAGTGGCTCATAACCTCTTAGAACTATGAAATGATACTAATGAGTCCAAATTCAAAGATCTCCAGTTATTGAAGAATTTCTTTTTTTTTTAGGTGATAGAAACAACTTTATTTAACAATTAATGAAGTGAGAGTCTCCTTTTAAAGAACTTCCCAGAATTTCTAATAAAAAATCAATCGCTGCCCAAATCAGTAGTGAGACAAATTCTGATTCGTTAATTCTCTCCCTAATAAACTAGAGCCCTGAAAACTGACAAAATAAAAGGGTAAAAAGAACACTTACCAACTTGTGAAGTAAGTCATCTTTCTTACTGCACTGAGAGAAAATCCAACTTTTGATGGTTTCAGCCACTTTTAACAGAATGCCTTGCTGAAGGAGATGAATGACGTTGTATAGGATTATTAAACCACACCCAAGCAGCAGAAAAACGTCAAATAATTTATGTCTAATTAATCACAATTTTTATCAGAAAAAGGGAGAAAACCGTCCAGGTTATATGCTTCATCAGAATGTCTCAGCCTCCTTATTAGTTCCCAAATTTACTTGCACATCACAATCAACTGGATTCACTTTCAGTTAGAAACATATTCCTGAGTCTCCAAGCTGACAATTTAGATTCAGTAAGTTAGGAATAAGACCTGAAAATTGGATTTTTAATGAGTAGTCAGAAATCATTCTGATGCAGCCCATTTATCTTGGGTACAGTATAAACTTTCTATGTCAAGATGATGATGGTATGTATTTCAGATGAAAACCATGGGGTTTTTCAAGTTCTCAGATATTAAGAACATTTCATTCCATAATGCTAAGGCAGAAAGAAGATTTTATTTTTGAAAAACTGTCTCATTGAAATAAAAAGTATATTATTGAATCACTCGAAAATTCGATATACCTTAACAGTCCATTTCCTGAGCATGCCTGAACATGGAGTTCACATTCTCTGAGTGATCACTACGTCCCGGGTATTGAAAAAGGGTCATGGGAACAGAGATGCATACACATAACTGTCGCTGTCAAGAGCTTAGTACAGAAGAGACAGTACAAATAATTACAAACCAATATATAGCCTGAAAAAGTGTGGAAAAAGAAGAGGCCCAGGGGAGCTAACAGTGGAACTAAGCCCTAACAGATGAGTAGAGATTCGACGACAGAGGAAGTTAGGACACTCAGGCGAGGGAACAGGAGGATCACAGGAGAGAGCCACGGAAGAACATGCTGTGGGGCTGGTGGCAGGGTCTGGGACAGCTGAGACTCAGGGGTTTGTAACAAAGTTAAAAGATATACTGAGATGGGTTTTAAAGAACTTTGGTCTCATATGCCACCATAGTTTAGGTTTTATCCTGTAGGCTGTGAGGAGCCACCTAAGGTTTTCATGCAAGGAGTGAAACAATTAAAAAAATCAGCATTTTAGAAAAGTAACTGGCAACAGTGCAGAGGCTGTCCTGGCAGGGCATGATTGTAGCCAGCTAAATAATATCCAGGCCTGTACTAGGAGAGCAAAAATGGTAGTGATTAGGGTTGGATTTTAGAGACACAGACACTGACACATCATTTTGTGGCCGAATCAATGTGGGAGTGGTGGGAAGTTTAAGATAACTAAGAAGGTGGTAATTCGGAAATATATAAAAAAAATTTGTTTGTGGGGTGCTAAGGAAAGAAGCCATGTTTTAGACATGTTAAATCTGAGCTTCCTGGGGCACAGGCAGGTGGAAATGTCTAACAAACATCTGAAGCTCAGCAAAGGTGGAGAAAGGACATGAGTGGCCAATGAAAGCAAGAAATAGAGGGGATCTCATCTGTCAGAGAAAACAGACCAGGCAGAGAAGAGGACTGGGGCTAAACTTCAGAGGGAACATTTAAGAATAAACACAGGAAACGTGTCTATTTGACAGACCTGGAGCAGTTACTGTCTGCTGCTAAGGTTTCAGTGCAGATGCAAATAAAAAGGGGGATCTCATGACTTTTGTCTGTCTGACTGTGGCAGCCAAGATTGCATTGGGGAGTACAGTGGAAAATATGGAGTCTTTGCAACTCAGAAATAACCCTGTAAGCAGTAAAGAGCCTATTTTACTCCAATGAAGAATCTGAAATATGAGTTTATAAGAACAGTGTTGAAAAATGATTCTCCTATACTCTTGCCTTCTGATTGATTCCACTTCTAAAAGTTTGAGGATTAAAACTAATTAGAGGCAAGCCAGTGATTCTTTACAAAAAATCACAAGAAAAACCCCCCAAAAATGTATAGACAATAAATATTTATGATGAGAATACCAATAAAGACTACTTAGTAGTACTTGACAATCACATGAAAAAATGAAGTTTTAGGTATTAGTGCTAAGGACCATTTTGTTATAAACTCGTATTATACAAAAAATTTTGCTTTCCAAAGAAAATAACTGGTACTTCACTGTTTGAACAGAATTTTGAGGGCAATTCCAAAAATATATCCACTGAGAAGGAACTAAATAGTATAGTAATTTTCTAAAATTTAGTTGCTCCAGGTTTAGAAAAACTCCATGTTAGAAAAATACAGCTCATACAGCTGAACTGTGTATGATGAAGACTAAACAAACTTTCTAGACGTGGTAATTTTGAAAAACACTCTCTGGCTATGCTTTTTACTCTTCCTTGATTTCTAAGGGGATGACATTTTAAACTCTAATTTTATTTATTTATAAATTAATAACATTTCTATAGGTAAAAACACTTGTCATAAATGAAAGGACTGAACACCTACAAAACGCAAGTTTGTACCTGTGCACCCTCATTCCCCCAGCACCCCCCCCCCCCCCGCAAACCCTGAGCAACACACAGAGGTCAATGTGCATGCCATGCCTCAAGGTTATCCCTTGGGCCTTTCTTTGTCTTTCCTTACCGAGTAATCTCAAATACAAGTTTTAATCTATAAATAATCTGTTAGATATATCTTTAGGTTTTCCCTCAAAACTCTTCCCAGGAGCGTCCATGTTTGAGAGCGCAAGGAGAAGGCAGGGTTTAAGTACAGAGCACTGGCAAGGCAAACTGGCTCTGAACCACGTGAGCTCTCACTCCCCAACTCCCATCCTGTGGGTGTTAGTCAGACACACTAACCAAAACAAACCAAGAGAAAAACCCAAACCATTTCTCTGGTATTTAACCTGCTGTTGCAAATGGGCCCAGCTTGGCTACCTCACATTTTAGGGATTTTTCAAAGAACAGGAGAAATAACCTCTATCACCACAGAGTAAATGAGTAATTGAAAACATTCAAAGCAACCTCCTGAAAATAATTGAGTCTTGTAATAAAATGCTGATTAAACTAGAATTAGCTCAAAAAATTAGTAATCTGGCTATATTTCTTATTAAATTAGAATTCTTTGTGTTAAAACTGAAATGTACTAGAATATTTTTTATTTTAATAAATACGTCAAATAAAACAAATAAATGTATTAGGTTAATGAATTTTATAGAACATAATTAATGGAGATTCTTCTAGTGTCTTAGCCTCATAATATTGTACATCAACTATGAGGTGTATATAAAAGTATATAATAGTGCAGACATAAAGGGCATCAGATATTGAGGTATCCTCGAAACTGTTTGTGAAATACCTTATCAATTTGCTTTCTTATAATTTGTGCTCTTTTACGAAATATATTTAAAGGAAAAGTTATTCCAGTTAATATATGAGTCCTAGAAGTTGGGTTCTCATTAATGTTTTAGTATATTTTTCTGGTCCTCTCCAGATAACTTCAATATTTAAATAAATAATATATTTTGATCTTCAACCATATTCATTTCCATTTGTTATACAAATCACCTATGAAACAGTCCAAAGCTACAAGGATTCATGTTTATTTAAACAGGCAGTTTTGTACTACTGATGAATAAAAAGTCAAGTCTCACCAGTGTTGGAGAGGACATGGGGAATTTTTTGTTTTTGTTTTTTGTAAGGTAAAGAACAAAAGATCAAGTCACAGAGAACAAGCATGCTTTCTTACTTTTGGCAGGGCTCTTAGAGGAGGCTTTTGTTGTCCCTCTGTCACTGAGCATTCTTCTGGTTTTGGTGACAGAGAAGAACATATTTCAAAGTCCGTGTGTCCCAGATCCTGTAAGTACTGGTAAAGTGGAGAATTCTGAAAGAGACATAAAATAAAACAAATTTTAACATCATTACTATTTCAAGTTTTAGAGGCCAAATTTAATACCAAACTTCACAATCATGACTGAACTCTTTACAAACTTCACAATTATGCCCAAACTCTTTAAGGCTTAATCTATACAGAACTGAATTATATCACAATGCTAAAATATCAAGAAATAGCTTACCAGAGGGACCCAAAAAAGGTGAAAACTCTAAATAAAACCTAGTGATATATCTGAGTGAGTACCACCAAGGAAAAATTAATTTAGGAATATAAATAGATTTGTTCAGAAATTACTTTGCCCAAATTTTTGTAGTATTAGAGTAGAATTCTTCAAAATAGCCAATCCTGGCTATATATAGCTCCTAAGAGGACCTACAGTGAAAAACAGTTATTAATTGATGCCACGAAGAATTAGGCAATGATTATACTGTATTAGTAATAATTTTACCATAACATCATATGCATTGATTCCGTCAAGCACAACTATGTATTACTGTGTTATAGGTAACACATATAGTACCCAGCTCCGTAAGAAAAAACTCCAAGAAAGTTACTTAAGATAAGCTTATGTACAAGTACATGGCAAATGAGAGTCAGTGTGTCTAATAAAAGCATTAGAACCCAGTGGTTAAAGACAAACTCTGGAGCTAGACTACAGGTTCAAATTCTGACTCTGCCTCTTACTAGCTGAGTAACCATGAAAATGTTTAATCTTTTCATGCTTCAGCTGTTTCAACTAAAGATAGGGATAGTAATAATACCTAGTTCATAAATATAAAGCAAGTAGACCAGTCCCTGACACTCTGTGAGCACTCAGTTTATACTTTATATGAGCTATGTGAAAAGAGAGCAGGTTTTGGACAAAACTTAAAAAAAAATCACCCCAATCCCACTGACCAGAAATATCACCATTGGTATTGGATGAAAATCTCTGACACAACTCTTTTTAGATAAACTGCAAGCTTTAATTTTAACTTTTAGCCTTCTCTAAAGGACAATGTTGGTGACATGTTTAAAAATAAACCTGATTCCACTCAACCAAATATTTAATATTTAAAATAACAACCAACACTGAAACAAAGAGCAACACAGCTGCCATAGTACTACTTAACCAAGCTTAAACTAAGCATTAACTAAGCATGTTACATGGGTCATCTCAGTTAAGGTTCACAACAAACTATAGAAGGTATCATCATCATCATCATCATCACTATTGTTATTCCATTTCATAGTTGAGGAAATGGATTCACTCAGCTAGACAAATCAGGATAGGTCTCACCTCAAGGCTGACTGACACTATGAAATACGCCATGTTAGCTAAAATTGCAGAGTCCTTCTTGTGTCTACAGAGGAAGACACCAAAGAAGCTTACTTATAGTTCAGTGCTAAGAAAAATTACAGGAATGGAAACAAAGGAACAACACCTAAATTAGACCAACACGTTTAGGAAATACATACTTGAGTTTGGAAAAATGAGGAAGAGCAACAATTTGCTGGACTGGCAGGATTTTGCTGACTTGCAATTTGAGACAACAAGAAGGAGTCAATTGCCTTCCTTTTTAACTATGTTCAATCTCTCTTTTGAGAAAAATATGCAAAAAATTATAATATGAGATACTTCTATAAGATTTAAAATCTCTGGTGGCACAAATGGTTAATCTTTACATTACCTGTAATGGACCTTCAAATATTGCCTTGAATTACTCAATCTGTATTTTCAAACTTGACTGTGAATCATCAGAGTGGCAAAAGAACAGAAACATTAGTTCATTTGGGCTGACCTTTTGAAAAGCTTACATACTTTTAAAAAGACAAACTTGTTTTTAGGGCAGCAGAATATCTTCTTCAGATGAACTCCCATGGGGAAGGACAATAAATAAGATGGATCTAAGTGGGCTTACACTTTTTTTATGACAGGCCAGTACTAAATATTTTAGGCTTTGCAGGCCATATGGTCTGCGTCTCAACTCTGCTGCTACAGGGTGAAAGCAGCCAAAGATGATCATAAACCAGTGAGTGTGGTTATGTTCCAATAAAACTTTATTTATGAAAATATTTAACTTATCATTTTCATGTGTCACAAAATATCATTCTTTTGATATTTTACCTATCTACTTAAAAACGAAAAAACCATTCCTTGTTCACCAGTCATATAAACATAGGCACAGAAGAAGGGACAAACCTGATCCAAAAGTCTTAGTTTGACTCGTGTTCTAACTAAAGACTCAGTTGAACTGGAGAGGGACACTCTTGTGTGCTAACTATTCTCTAGGAAGAGGCTTGGGGAGTGGAAATGGGACCTAATTTCTTCCTATTCAAATTGTAATGCTGTGTCAGCATTGGCCCCAATGTCCCTTCCTTTTCCAGTTTATGTCACAGCTCACAAAATAACCAAATGGAGTATCTGTAACATAGATTTTTTTTTGTGGGAGTTGGGGGGGTGGGGGTGGAGGTGGGGGGGGTGGGGCAGGCGTGACTAAACACAAAAGAAACAATACTTTGTTTTCCATATACAGGGGTGGGCAAATTAGGTTACAGTTGTAATACAAATAAATAATACAATAATTAATAAATAATAATGCAAGAATATACTTGTGCTTCTTGTACTTGCAACTGTAAACCTACTTCTGCCCCATGCTGTATGTTTTGACATCAACTAGGCACACACACTCTGTTTGAATCATCACACTCTGGAACATTTACTATTGCATATTTCACAAAATAGCATAACTGTTTATCCTGTATGATAGTGATAATGTTCAATCATGGCATTTCATACAGTAATCCTACCAGTAGTTTATTCTGCTGTTCTTCCAAATGTAAAACTTTTAAACTTTTGGCTGGCCTCACAAGCTTCTTGTCAAAGGCACGACGTATCCATTTGTGCTCTACAACTGTGAATGATGCCTTAGTAGTTCTGGTTCCTTCCTCATCTTTAGTGACAGAATTCTTCACTTTCATCCTAGAAAGCACTGTTTTACAGTTCTGGAAAATTCTGGCTTGCCAAGGGCCCTCGCTGTGCTTTGTTTCATGGCTTTAATGAAACTACTTGACAAAATTTCAGAGTAGACAACCTTTGGAGACTAGGGATGGAGGCACTGCAGGTCCAATAAAATGTAATTCCAGTCATCGTACTTCATGCTAGCACTTTTGCCTTTTTGACTTTAATGAGAATCCTATCATTTTCTAACATATAAACTTGGACTGACTGTATGGACACTAAAGCTCTACTCACTATATTTATGATGGTATTTTGAGTTGTAGCATTTTACTGTTTTATTTCTACTTTTATGCTTTGAGCCAGAGAAAATTTAGAATTTAGCCAATGACAACACAAAGGAAAAACAAACAACCCTTGGTTTATAAACTGAACATTGGCCAAGATGAACCGACCAAGACAGACCTTGTGGCACATGAGCAACTTTTAAGAATACAAAGGGATTTTTAGTAAAATTATTATTTTTAAAATATGCTTGGGGAATAAAATTACTATCACTTTTCCCCTGAAACTACTAAATAATCTGTGTATTACTTGGTAGATCTCAGAAAACCACATCATGGCTAGCGGTTCTTAAAGTTTTTGGTCTCCAGGCCTCTTTCTCGTCTTATAAATGACTGAGAGCCTCAAAGACCTTCTGTCCATGTGGCTATTGATAATTATATTAAAAACTCAAACAAAAAATTAAAAAGTTATTTATTTACAATAACAATAAATCCAGCTAGAGGGGTGGGGAAAAGTAGGTTCATAGTTGTTCATATGGAAAATAGTACAATGATCAATAAATAATAATACAAGAAAAAACTGTTTTGTGTACTCACAGCTATAAACCTACTTTTGCCAATGCCTAATTAATGTAAATAATTTTAATGAAAAATAGTTTTTTCCCAAAATTAAAAAAAAAAAAAGAATTGAGAAGAGTAGATTGTTTTACATTTTTGCAAATCTCTTTACTCTCTGGCTTAATAGGAGATAGTTCGATTCTTATATTTGCTTCTGCATTCAACCTGTCGCAATTTGTTGTCTTGGAAGAACATCAAGCTTTGAACAGATAGTTTGAAAGTTAGTATTTAATTTTTATTTTAATTGTTGTTCAAGTACAGTTTTCTGTCTTTTACTCCCATCCCAGTCCACCCCCCGCTGTGCTCCCCACCTCCTCCCATTTCCACCCTCCTTAGTTTTTGTCCATGTGTCCTTTATATTTGTTCCTATAATCCCTTCCCCTGTCCCCCTGAAATTCCCTCCCCTCTCCCCTCTAGTTACTGTCAGCCTGTTTTCTATTTCAATGTCTTTGGTTATATTTTACTTGCTTGTTTGTTTTGTTGTTTAGGTTCCTGTTAAAGGTGAGATCATACGGTTATTTGGCTTTCATCAGCTGGCCTATTTTACTTAGCATAATGCTTTCCAGTTCCATTCATGCTGTCACATAGGGTAGGAGCTCCTTTTTTCTTTTTGCTGCATAGAATTCCATTGTGTAAATGTATCATAGTTTTTTGATCCATTCATTTACAGATGGGCACCTAGGTTGCTTCCAGCACTCGGCTATTGTACATTGTGCTGCTATGAACATTGGGGTGCACAGGTTCTTTTGGATTGGTGTTTCTGAGTTCTTAGGGTATAATCCTAGCAGTGGAATTGCTGGGTCAAAATAAAAGTTAGTATTTTAATAGTCTTTTCTAATAATTGTATTATCAAGGAATAGCCAGAACAAAACAACAATAGTTTTAAGTTTTGAAAAGGTTCATTTTAATGTGGAATATGAAGCCATATTGATGAGCCTTTCATACTCTGTACATGCACAGGAGAATAAGAGTGAAAAAGGCAGGTAATGTTTTAGTATTAAAAACTGATCACCAAATATAAAATAATTATTTTTCTTTTTTTTTTAGAGCAAGATGAGGTTCCCTATGGCAACAGCCTAATCACTATATTTGAAAGTTTTCTGCTATTAGGCATATAAATTAATATGCAGAAATTTCTATGTTTCATATAGTGAGCATTATTATAGGTTGATGGCAGCTTTAAAAAGGGACTTTTTTTTCTGGAGGGTAAGGCGGAATAGGTGGTGATAGGTAATTTTCTGTATAATAATTTTTCCCTTGGTTCAAGCAAAATCGAACCACAAATGCTTCAGTTAAGTTGTTTTCTTGAAGAGAAATTATCAGCACTGAACTCAAAGTATAATTTTGTAGCATTGGACAGTGTTACTGCTGCCAAAAGAAATACGAAGAACCTTAGACACAGCATGTGGGAGCTTCTCAGGAAATCCTTGTGGTTAATGATTCCTGTAAATTTCAGCTGACAGAAAACACACATCATAGCACCAGAAAGAATTTTGCTAAATGAATGATAGCCAAGAGTTTTTAGTTGTGCTAAGATTGTTCTGATGGTCGAAACATTTTTGTAAAAAAAAAATAAACAAAAACAGACAGGAAACCCCAACACTTTTGCTGAACAAGCATTTCAAGAAAATGACTCATTTAAATCCTAGACTACCTGTACTTCTTGCCCCCATGGAAGATAACGGACCTCACACTAATGGGTATATGAAGTCTGAACCACTCTAATGCAGTGTTTAGCTTCTGCATGATTTATGGTATATCCAGCAGAAGTGCCAATACCTTTATTGCTGGTTTGCAATTAAGAAGAAAGATTAACTAGTGTAGAAATGGAAGTGACGGGTAAATGCTTTTATAATTAGGCTCTCTCTTCTAAACTGCTTTAAACCCTTACAGATAGAACAAGTTGTAACCTTTCAGGTTCTAGCTCAGGGAGGGAAGAATAGGCCAAAGATGGAAGAATTGGGTGGCCCATTCAATAACAATCACTGAATATTCTTTGTGCCAGGCAATATCTAGGCACAAAGGGAGAAAACAAAATAGGTGAGGTCCTTGCTAAAAAGTTTCCTTCTATGAGTCTTCCAGTAAGACTATGGTATACCCGGCTTTCAATAGTACCAAGGAAAATACTGAGTGACCTGATACTTTCCAGGTAGGCCACTATTTTCAGGAAAAGCCTCCCTTGGTCTAAGGTTTGTTAAGTACAACATTAGAATGCTGTGGGGTTCTTAAACTCCTTCAGGTGGTAAAACAAAACTCATGATGTTCTCTAAAAGAAAGATTTAAAAAAAAAAGAGTATGTTAAAATACAGAATTCTGTGCTAAATCAAATGCCATATCTTTCTACGCAATCAGCCAAATTCAGAATATGGAAATTCTAAAGATCAAATTGCCCAGTCTCTTCAACAAATAAATGATATAATAAAGTTGAAGAAGGCAGAGAAAACTGTTAAAGACTAAAGGGACATATCACCCAAATGTGACATATGGATTTTGTTTGGATGCTGGTTTGAACAATGATTAATTTTTGCAATACTTGAGGAAATCCAATCATAGCCAAGGTATCAGAGGATATTAGGGAATGACTATTCATTTTACTAGGTAATGGGTTTTTTAAATATACTTTATTGATTATGCTATTACAGTTGTCCCATTTCCCCCCACTTTATTCCCCTCCGCCCTGCACAGCCCCTCCCACCCACATTCCCTGCCTTTAGTTCATGTCCATGGGTTGTACATATAAGTTCTTTGGCTTCTACATTTCCTATACTACTATTAATCCCCCTTGTCTATTTTCTACCTACCCTTTATGCTTCTTATTCCCTATACCTTTTCCCCTGTTCTCCCCCTCCCATTCTCCCATTGATAACCTCCTACGTGATCTCCATTTCTGTGATTCTGTTCCTATTCTAGTTGTTTGCTTTGTTTATTTGTTTTTTTTAGGTTCAGTTGTTAATAGATGTGAGTTTGTTGTCGCTTTACTTTTCATATCTTTGATCTTCTTTTTCTTAGTTAAGTCCCTTTAACATTTCATATAATAAGGGCTTGGTGAGAATGAACTACTTTAACTTGACCTTTCTGGAAAGCATTTTATCTGCCCTCCCATTCTAAATGAAAGCTTTGCTGGATAGAGTAATCTTGGATATAGGTCCTTGCGTTTCATGACTTCGAATACTTCTTTCCAGCCCCTTCTTGCCTGTTTCTTTTGAGAAATCAACTGACAGTCTAATGGGAACTCTTTTGTAGGTAACTGTCTCCTTTTCTCTTGCTGCTTTTAAGATTCTCTCCTCTTTCATCTTGGGTAATGTAATTATGATGTGCCTTGGTGTGTTCCTCTTTGGGTGCAACTTCTTTGGGATTCTGAGCATCCTAGACTCCCTGAAAGTCTGTTTCCTTTGTCAGATTGGGGATGTTCTCCTTCATTATTTTTTCAAATAAGTTTTCAATTTCTTCGTCTTCCTCTTCTCCTTCTGGTGCCCCTATGATTTGGATGTTGGAACATTTAAAGATGTCCTGGAGGTTCCTAAGCCTCTCCTCATTTTTTTGAATTCTTGTTTCTTCATTCTGTTCTGGTTGAATGTTTCTTTCTTCTTTCTGCTCTAAGCCCTTGATTTGAGTCCTGGTTTCCTTCCCATCACTGTTGGTTCCCTGTAGATTTTTATTTCCCATAATGCAACCTTCATTGCTGCCTGGGTCTTTTTTTATGCTGTTGAAGCACCCAGTGAGTTCCTGTAGCATCCTGATAACCAGTGTTTTGAACTGTGCATCTAATAGGTTGGCTATCTTTTTGTCGCTTAGTTATATTTGTTTTGGAGCTTTGTTTGATCTGTTCTTTCATTTGAGCTAAATCTTTTTTTGTCTGGGCAGGCCTGTTACACAGTAAGGGGAGGAGCCTTTGGTGTTCCCCGGGGTGGGGTAACTTGCCTCGCTGCGATAGGACATTGTATGTGGGGGATGGGTTTGAGAGGGAGCAATGGCGCTTGCTCCACTCTCTGCTGGTTTTCAGTCACTTCCCCCACTACCCACAATCAAGTTGGGACCCTCTGGTGCTGATTTCCAGGTGGGTGGGCTTGTGTACGTTCTAGGACCCCATGGATCTCTCCAGTGAACTCTCCTGTGAGGCTAGGAGTTTCTCTCGCTGCCGCCTCAACCCCCACATGTGGTTTCAGTCAGAGGTTTGAGGCCTTATTTCCTGGTGCTGGGACCTTGGTTGCTCGGTCTGTCTTGCTCCCCATTTGTTCCTCCCAGTTTATCAGCACACAAATGTGGGGCCACCTGGTCTGCCAGCCGCTGCCTCGACCAGTCCACCAGCCACTACCTTGCCAGAGTCCCCTCCACCTGGCTGCCTGTCCCCACCTCTTCTACTGGTCTGGGTGAATGTTTCTTCTCTAACTCCTTGGTTGTTGTACTTCCATACAGTTTGATTTTCTGTCAGTTCTGGTTGTTTTTTGTTTTTAAATTTGTTGTTGTCTTTTTTGTTGTGGGAGGAGGCACAGTGTGTCTACCTATACCTCCATCCTGGCTGGAAGTCTCTGTAACAGTGTTTTTTAAGAAAGAGTATTTAATTGTTAGAAATATATACAGAAGTATTTATAGGTGAAATTAGGTAATGTCTGAGATTTGCTTTAAAATGCTGCAAGAAAAGAGGTGATGGTGAAAGAGGAATACATAAAGCTTTTGGCAAAACTGTAAATTTCTAAAGCTGGGTGAGGGCATCTGGAGCTTTCACTGTATTATTCTCTCTTTTTATGTATAATTTTTAAAGTGTATTACAAAGTTTTAAAAAATCAGACATTAGGTTTTCCTAGTCTTGTATTAAAAAATATAAGAAAATAATATGGCAGAAAAACATAAAATTTAGAAAATTAAACGTATTACTTTAAGCTGGGAAAAAGATAAGCACATTAAACTTTAGAATACTCAAGTCTTTAAAAACTTCCATATAATGGGAGTGATACTTTGAATATCTGCTGAAGAGAATATGGCAAAAAGCAAATGTTAATTTAGTAACATCTTTAAATGAATTTGTGAGTGACTCACAAAAGCATCAGCTACTGTAACATGTACACATGATGTATTATGTATTTATAAAAAAATATTCAGATAACATTGGGCAAATATTTGGATTTGCAAATTTCATGCAACAATGCCCAGGCCACTCAATACTCTAAGGACAAAAAATGTAAAAGTAACAAGATTGCAAGTTACTAGGCTTAGTGGAAGTACAAATAAATGCTATTACCTGTCAATGTCAATCATTCATACTGACCTTCCATGTACTAACATGAAGTTTGTGAAATTAAGTAATTCTCAATTTATATGATTTTTGGAGCTATGCCCTCCCTGCATCCCCAGGTTGGTATTACAGTATCTGTATTTTTATTTTTTATTTATACTGCATTTTTTCCATTACCGTTTATACCCCCATACCCTCTGCCACCTCCACCATTCACCCCCCCACTGAGGCCATGTTTTAAAAATACCATTAAGCAAGCCAGTTCAAAAAAAAAAATCAACAAAAAACCAGTGTGGTCCTGCAGAGCAGTAGTTCTCAATCAAAGATTTTTTGTCCTTATCCCTGAACTCAGACATTTGGCAATGTCTGAAGACATTTTGGTGGTTATAAGTGAGGAGGGAGCAGTGTTACTGGCCTCTAGGAGGCAGAGGCCACAGACCTTAGTCAGCACCCTACATGCACAGGACAAGCCCCACGGAGTTACCCAGCTCCAACCTCTGTAGTGCAGAGGTTCAGAAACCTATTTTAGAGTATAAGGAATCACAGATTGAAAAAATTCACAAAAAATAAGTATCTCAGGAGCCTCCTTCATTATTTATTTCTTATTTTAGGAAAATGACAGATTCAAAAAGCAACCCCCACAAAAAAAACCCAAAGTGAAAATTAATTATTTTTTTCATGATACAATCTAAAAACTCAACAAGCTAAGAGGGAAATGAATTAGCTTCAAAATAGCTGCATTAAAATTTTAACCAGCCACTGACACTACATAAAACCAAAATAATTACAGTACTTGGTCATATTTGGAGATTATGTCTAGATGAACTTCATGTTTATCTTACTGAACTACAGTTTTCCATAACACAATGTCCTTCTTAAAAGATTTCTATTGGGGCCTCAACATAAGAAGAAACCAGCAAAGCTAGATATCTAAAAAGTGCTAACTCTTCCACAAATGGCATCTTACCGAGTGGTTTCCTCTGGCTACGGGCACACCCCTGTCAATGCTGTAGGCCCGCAACCAAACACCTACAGCAGGCTACGTAACACAGCCACCAGAGCTCCAGATACTCTTTTCACCCTAACCCTGATGCACCCTCTGGACTCTCTCCTTCTCTTTCCCAGGAGGAAAGCCACTCTCAGAGCTGTACACCCTTTCAAAAAGCAATCTGTGTACTCTGTAATAACTCCTGATCAAATTCTGATTCTGGTTTTTCACAAAGTATCTGCTCAGTGTTGTAGATGTCAATGATTCAGTGCTAACAACATTCCACTGGAAAAAATCATTTGGCTAGAAAAAGGGACACTTAAATGGCAATCCTCATTTGTTTCTGTATCACTAATCAAATATTTATCGAGCACCTACTGTATGTCAAGCAATAGAGTTATAGTATTTTTCTGCCAATAACTTTTCTCTGGAAATATTCAAGAAAAAGTTACCTTTTTTCTACTTACAAAAGGAAACTAAGTTCGACTGCTCAACTTCACAGTTTTTTATTTTCAGTGTTGTTATTTTTAAGTTAAAAATTCAAACAGTACGAAAAAGATATAAAATGCAAAATAACTTTCTTTATCCTACCTCTGATACTTTCTCCCTCTCCCCAAAAGTAATAAACATTCTTTAGTTTGTGAATCCTCCTCCCTCCACAACCCGCCCCCCCGAGTTCAATATTCATTTATGATTAAAACTGGTTGGCAATGGATGGGCCAAAATGACTTCAAGATTTCTGGTTGAACAATTAAGTGGTGCTCTTAACTGAAATATAAAATAATGGCAGAGCAGCAGATCTAAAAGGAAGGTGGTGAGTTAGAGGTGCCTGTGAAATACTCAAATGTGAATGACTGAGACCTAAAGTATCTGGAGATCAGGAGAGTGGCGGAGTTTGAATGCAGAGATTTGAGTTTTTAGAAAACAGCTATGGTGGCAAACCCATACGGTAGCATATAGGTATCGACACATGGAGTACATCAATTCAGCTAGAGATGATACATAGTTGAGAGAAGACAAGAAGGCCCTAAAGATCAATATTTTGGAAAAGAATAGTACAAAAGCGGGCAAATTGTAAGAGTAACAGTAAAAATAGTTATCATTTGTATAGCATACAGATTGCACAAGCCTAGAAATTGGCTGCAAAGAATTTTGGGACTATATAAACAATAGTACTGTGTTCTTATCCAGCTCATCGTTTTTTTTTTAAATAACTCGTATGACACTGAAGAGAGAATATGGCCAACATATGATAAAACTGATTTCTTTAATTTACAATAATTCCAGATAAGCCAATAAGAAAAATATTTAAAAAATTGCAAAATGGGCAAAAGATATAAACAGGCAGTTCAAAGAAAATAAGCATACAAATGGTAAATACAAATAAAAATAAAAACATGTTAGACTTTACCCTTAACTGAGAAGGTGCAAATTAAAGTTACTTTTTATCTGGTAGTTGGCAATAATTAAGAAGTTTAATCATATTTAATGTTGTCAAGGATGTGAGGAAATGGATACTTCATAAACTATTAGTGGAAGTATATCTATAAAAATATAAATGTATGTATCCATTGACCATGTAGCAATTCCACTAGGCATCTAATCTATGGCTATAACTATAAAAGTGTGCTAAATGTACAAATAAAAATACTGGCTACTATAATAATTTAACAACCCATTTACATTTTCAAAGGTCAAATTATAGAACATTTCTAAGTGTATTAGACATATATATTTACAAATATGTATATATGAATATAATTACAGTGAAAATGATCTGGAAAAAAACTGATTACAGTAGTTACTTCTGGGGAGAAAGTGGAACCAGGGAAGAAAAGGGAGATAAAGGGAAGGCTGATGCTCTTCCTATATTTGACTTTTTCACGATAAGAATATATTCATGTGTTACATATATGGAAAAAGATGTCCAGCATAAGGCCTGATAAAAAAAGTGTTGAGCGCTGGCTGGGTAGTTCGGTTGGTTAGAGTATCATCCTAATAGGCCAAGGTTCTGGGTTCCATCCTGGTCAGGGGTCAGGGCACAAACAAGAATAAATCAATGAATGCCTAAGTAAGTAGAACAACAAATTGATCTCTCAAGTAAATTTAAAAACAAAAAGTGTTGAATTGTTAGTTTAGCAAATGAATTAGAATGATCCTGTATACTTTTTCTATATCAACACTAATTCACAGTTCCTCGATTTAAAATGTCAGTACTATATCAAAGCCATACACTATATTACTGTCAGTAACCAGATGATATTTGATCTCTGCAAGTCTGTATTAAACACAAAAAGCACTAGGAAACTACAGATAGCTACAACAGAAGGCAGCAGAAGGCAAGAAGCATTGCCACAGAAACCTGAAATTGTGTAATGCAGAGTAAGTTTGTTAATGAAGACCTCACGTGTATACAACTCTGTGCTAATCTAGAAGCACAGATTTGTGCTTTTGATTTCTACTCTCGTTAACAGAATTTATCACATTACTCACACTGACTTTTATTTAAATATTTGTATACATTTTTAATACCTTCAGAAAAAGTAGTATACTGAGAGTTATACATTCTTAAAGTTTCTACCATTCCATCAGAACCTCTAAATTTTTTAAAAATTCAAAACAAGGGAAAAAGATATCTGTAATTAATTTATAATTAGATTTGATAAGGAATATTTGCCTGGAAACAATTATTTATTAGCTACTAAAATATTTTTAAAATATTTTATCTTTGACTATAGCTTAAGGCTATAGGTCTAAACGTAATTATCATATATAGAACAGCATTTAAAAAAATGATTGAAAAGGATGAACTCCTGTTGTCAATTGCTATACTCTCCTTATTTCTTTCCAGGCTAACTACAGAACACCACAAAATAAGCTGATAAGGAAGATCATTACCAAACTATAGAAGGTAGCTATTTTCTCTATTTTTAAGGAAGAAGCTTTTGGTATATAAGGAGCTAAAATTGTCATAATTAACAAAACCCTACAAAGGAAAATAAATTTTCCCATTACTATTGCCAATATACTGTTTCTATGTGCTTTTCACTTACCTTTAATCAGTGTACAATCAGAAAGTATACTTTGAAAATAATCACTTATTGTCTTCTGCCCTCTCCACCTTAAACCTTAAATAATACCATAGAATAGTACCTTGCAACATTCAAGATATTGTAAACTAATAGGAAATACTTTTTGAAGTTTATACATTTCAACATAATTAATTTCTAAATAACTTCTAAATGATTATTTCCAAAGCCCAAAATCCAAGCATTACTTTAACTGTTCTTCAATATCAGCAAAGCAAATCTAATCACAGAATTCAAAAAGATTAAGTAGGTTAAAAGGGTCCATAAAAATTAGTCCAATTAATTAAGCTACTCACAGACAGCATAGTTCTAATTTCTCCAATTGACCTAGATGAAAAATTTACTGCCTCTTGCCCATGTTCTTTTGAGCCACACACTTCTTTCTTTGATGGTTCCCACTTGTTTCTCCAGAACTACACTACAAAATGGCCACTGAACTGGAGGGTGTGTCTTCATCATTACTAAGCATTTTCCTATCAGAAGCAGCTCTTTGGAAAAACCTGAACACAATTTCTTCAGTGCTACTCAGCATTACTCGGTAACTACAGAAGAGGTAATAGGGAGAGTGGGGTTTTAAAATGCCTTTAAGAGGATACTGCTTAATACTGTGTTACTTAAAAGTTTTTTTAAAGCCAGCAGCAGGTATGACATATAATTTATAAATTTTCCTGACTGCAGGTTTCTGATATTTTGCAACAGAAATGCATCTCATCCAATTAATATTACATAGAATGTTATATACAACAAAAAGTTTTAAAAAGAGTAATTTAAGTTTTTTCTATATAATAGTACAAGCATACTTAAGTACAATAATACACAGTCCAAAACAAAACATATCCATCAAAAAAAGATGAACAGACTCCAAAGGGAGAAAGCTGACTTACACAGATTATACACTGAACTAACTAAAAATAAAGAATAGCAGTGACTTGGTCTTAACTAAAGGAAGAGAAGATAGCAACGGTAGATTGAGCTCTCCCTACAAACATTAGTTCAATGAACTAGCACATATCGGGGCACTTATTGAATGCAGAGCAAAAAAAAAGGTGAGGAATTAAAACTATCATTTTAAGTGCTTTAGGAAAAAAATATAAAGCCAGGTTGGACACATTGGCAAAATTTTTGGTGTGAGAAGAGCATGTGATAAACATTAAAAAGAAGCTTGAATATAAGTAGATCACATCCAACCTTATTCTCATTTTCACTTATCAATAATACTAGTACTACTAATAATGTGGAAACAGAATTTGTGATTATGTTAAGAGATAACGGGGAGATCTTTTTCTCAAAATGACTTATTTCTTTCATCAGAAAGTGAGAGTCTGTAAGTAAAACAAAAAGGACAGGGCAAGATAGATGTACACTTAAGTAGAAAATCCATGTTTTCTTTCTTTCTTTTCTTTCTCTCTCTCTCTCTCTCTTTCCTTTCTTTCTTCCTTCCTCTCCTTTCCTTTCTCCTCTCCTTTCCTTTCTCCTTCCCTTTCCCTTTCCTTCCTTCCTTCCTTCCTTTCTTTCTTTTACTTATTTATTTTTAGAGAGAGGGGAAGGGAAGGAGAAAGAGATGGGGAGAAACATGGCTGCATGAGAGATACATCGATCAGTTGAGTCTTGCACACCCCCAACTGGGGACCTGACCCACAACCCACGCATGTGCACTGACTGGGAATCGAACTGGCAGCCTTTCAGTCTTCAGGCTGGCACTCAATCCACTGAGCCATACCAGCCAGGGTGAAAATCCAGTCTAATAAAGGAGTTACAGACAGATGAGATTGCCCTGGCCAGGTGGTTCAGTTAGTTGGAGCATCATCCATGCACCAAAACATTGTGGGTTCCATCCCTGGTTGAGGTGCTTATGAGAAGCAACCAATCATTGTTTCCCTCTCACTTTGAAGTCTCTCTCTTTCTATGTCTGTCTGTCTGTCTCTCTCTCCTTTATTCTCTCTCTTTAAAATCAATAAAAAAAACATATCCCAGGTGAGAATTAAAATAAGAGATATATGGGATTAATGGTTATGGGTTAATCAGCAAAGTCCCAACATTAAGATATAGGTGGCCAGATTCTGTCAGCTAAAAAAATGACAATATGGATTTAAAAATAAAGGATGTCCACAAATCTATTACTTTAAGTAAAAATTACTAGGCATTTTGATCTGTTGTAGCGAGAATAACAAGTCTCAATAGCTATATAAGCAATACCCTGAAGATCCAGAGGCAGTGAAGTCAGCACACAGTCTGCCACTGTGCCACTGTGGAGTACACTGAACTTGGGCCTATTCTCCTAAATCCTTACGGCACGATTTGCTTCTGGAAACTCAGGGAACCAACCCCTGGTGTAGAACCAGGAAGACTAAAATTGAGTCAGGGTTTCTGACCTAAAAATATAATGGAAATGAGCAGAATTTCTCCCTGTAATTCCCAATTAATGGGAGCCTCTAAAAACCTACTCTCACTCAACTTACCAAATTTAGAAATAATTTCATACTAAATAATGACCTGGCATAACTCCTTCATATAAGAAATGGAAAGCTAGCTTTAAAGAAATAAAGTGATTCATTCAAGATGTCACTGCTAATTAATACCATTCTTGACTACTACTCTAGTCTCTTTTTCACAAGGCTTTTAAAAAATGACACTAATATAACTAATAATATACCAGATAAAATGTTAAAATCTATACTGGAACTTTGAGAATACATTGTTCCCTCTCTGATCCCTACATACAGCACCACAACACAGTGATGTGGGTTGCCCTGCCCTGGCAAATACCTAAGGCTCTGGCCCCTTACAACATAACAGGGATGCTGAAACAAAGAAATATGGCCCACATGAGAGAATAGATCAAAACTTCTGAAAAAGAAGTAAGTGATGAGGAGACAGCCAACCTATCAGATGCAGAGTTCAAAGCACTGGTAATCAGGATGCTCACAAAAATGACTGAGTATGGCTGCAAAATAGAGGAAGAAGTAAAGGCTATACAAAGTGAAATAAAGAAAAATATATAGGGAACCAATAGTGAAGGGAAGGAAACCGGAACTCAGACCAATGATTTGGAACAGAAGGAAGAAATAAACATTCAACTGGAAAAGAATGAAGGAGCAGCAATTCAAAAAAAAAAAAAAAATGAGGAGAGGCTTAGGAACCTCTGGGACAACTTTAAAAATGTTCCAATATTTGAATCATAAGGGTGTCAGAAAGAGAAGAAAAGGGCAAGAAGCTGAAAACTTATTTGAACAAATAACAAAGGAAAACTTCCCCAATCTGGCAAAGGAAAGACATACAAGTCCAGGAAGCTCAGAGTCCCAAAGAAATGGGACTCAAGAAAGCACACGCCAAGGCACATCATAATTAAATTACCCAGGATGAAAGATAAGGTGAGAATCTTAAAAGCAGCAAGAGAAAAGGAGACAGTTACGTACAAAGGACTTCCCATCAGACTATCAGCTGATTTTTCAAAAGAAACCTTACAGGCAAGAAGGGGCTGGAAAGAAGTATTCCAAGTCAAGAGAGGCAAGGGCCTACATCCAAGATTGCTCTATCCAGCAAAGCTATCATTTAGAATGGAAGGACAGATAAAGAGCTTCCCAGATAAGGTCAAGTTAAAGGAGTTCATCATCACTAAGCCCTTATTATATGAAATGTTAAAGGTACTTATCTAAGAAAAGGAAGATTAAAAATATGAACAGTAAAGTGAACATAAACTCCCAACTATCAATAATTGAACCTAAAAAAAGCAAAAACAAAAAGAAACTAAGCAAAAAACTACAATAGGAATATAATCACAGAAATGGAGATCACAAGGAGGGTTATCAGTGGGGAAGGAGGGGGGGATAGGGGAAAAGGTTCAGGGAATAAGAAGCATAACTGGTAAATACAAAATAGATAAGGGGAGGTTAAGAATAGTATAGGAAATGAAAAAGTCCAAGAACTTATATGTACTTCCCATGGACATATAAGGGGTGGAGGGAATGCTGGAGAGAAGGGGGGTACAGGTCAGAGGGGGAGAAAAAAATGGGACAACTACAGTAGCATAATTAATAAAAAGTATTTTTAAAAAATCCTACAAATAAAGCAGGAAGATGGTGCCAAAAATAAAGAAGGAAGCCCCTGTTGTTCCCAAAGCCAAAGGAAAGGATTAGAAGGCAAAGAACTTCTCTGTTAACTGTGGATGTCAAAGCCAACAAGCACCAGACTGGACAGGCTGTGAAGAAGCTCTAAGTCTGAGACGCTGATATGGTCAAGGTCAACACCCTAATCAGGCCTGATCGAGAGAGGAAGGCATATGTCTACTGGCTCCTGACTATGATGCTTTGGATGTTGTCAACAAAATTGGGATCATCTAAACTGAATCCATCTGGCTAGTTGTAAACATAAAACTTTTACATACATACATACATACAAAGAAAGACAAATCTCTTGAGAGGATTTTTTAGCAAAACAACTTTTAATGTGGGAGATTGTGAGAGCTGTCTCCCATTTATTTGACTGATTAAGTGTAGGGGGTGTGGAGCTAAACTTGAACACATTGCCAACAAAGGGTTAACATTTCATAATTTACTGAAAAGTAAGAAGAATGAAGGAGGGAAAGAGATCAAGATAAGAGGGGAAAAATTAGCTTTCCTAGTCATGAACAAAGGAAAAGAGAATGGATTTCAACAAACACCAAAGAGCTCAACTCTAGAAAATATGATAACCCAGGACAGAGATTTGAGAGTAAAAGGTCAGTTGAGGACAACGCCATCTCTATGGTGAAGTTACAAAGAATCAGCTTAGACACACTACTAATAATGCAAAAAGGTCCTTCAGATAAAAAGTTCTTATTTTCAGGTACTCTTCCAGCAGGATTCAAGACAGGAAAGAGGACTGAACATTTCTGCATTAATTTATAATGGAAAAATCTGAAAGCTGTGAAAGAGCAATATCAGAACTTTAATATTTAAGGCAATGTTTTTCAACTGGTATGTGGCAAGAATTTTGAAAACATGCAATACCTGTCTATTTAGTCAGGGGCACTGACCTCTTTTCCCTTAGACTGTCAAATAAAAAAATGATACTAGCCAATGCAACAATAGCCATCTGGTGTGAACAAATCAAAATTAGACATTTTTTTTGGTGTACTGCAAATTTTTCTAATTACTTTATGTGTCATGAATTGGAAAAGATTGAACATCTCTGGTCTAAGGTAATTAGAGAGTTCTCACTCTCAAACATTTTTATTAGAGATTACAATAACAGAATAAAATGACAATATTGGTATTTCAGTATTTATTTTGCTTAATACCCGTGTTAAATAGGGTATGGATCATTTTCTACGTTTTCTCCTGTTGCTGTTCAGCCTAATAGGCCCAAGTCTGAGGTTACACTGTCTTTCCCACTTCAGCCTCTTGGAGTAGTCAGGCTCCGAGATCACGTTGTTAATTTTGAAGGTTTTTCTAGGGAACTAGCCCTGATGAAATGAAGACTGTCAGATTCTAAGGACAAGGGCTGGGAATTGGATCTGGGAACCTCCTTCTTCCTTCTCTTTCTTAATTCCTCTCCTACACCCTCCTTCAGTGCACTCTAGTCCTCCCAGACTAGGATCACTCAAAAGTGACCTCTGGAAGGAGAATACAAAAGACCAGAATTAGAAGAAAAAAAGTAGAATTAAGTAACAATCCATGAAGTTGATATTAAAACAAGATAGCTCAAAATAGTTTTAAGTAGGAAAAGAATGTGGTTGGAATACTTTTCAAAACTTTACTTGATTGAAAAGTCTTAATTTTAATGCAGCCTATAACTCTCTGAATCTTAAGACATAAATCATTCTGACTCTGAAAATCATTAAAGTAACAGTATTATATCAAATATGCAAAAAATTATCCCAGTTACATTTTCTTAGTGGAGGAGAGCTTAGGTCCTGTGATGAATATGGTGGCCTGATTTGTTCAATCTCTATTCTACCTTTCTTCCTTCTAGTTGTGTCCCTTGTATTAAAGAAATGGCAAAGCTAAATATGGCATTTCCCTAATTATATTGCAGCTAGGGTTCTAGATATACAATGGGGTCCTCCAACTAGGTATACTTGTGAGTGATTTAGTGGGTGGAAAAAAGCAGAGGTTCACTTCTTGCTGCTTTGCCCACCCCCACCCCCTTTTTCTGTTGTTAAAGCTGTGGAGGCAAAATATTTCTAAAGCAGTATTCCATAATGTGTTCTTCAGATTCCTGGCAATGCAGCAGCTGTGGTAAAGACAGTGGCTACATTCTGAGTTCCAGTACTGTGGTATCAGCTTTGTATGCTATTGAGAGACAGATGTGGTGATGGCTTCCTGATTCTTGGATTGTGGCTATGATGGTGATCATGTGTTCTTGGTTTCATGAGCCTAATAACTCTGATGGACCTTGATCCATTAGAACTTCCAACAATGTTCGAACTATGTCCCTGTGTTAAATCTTTTCCTGTTTATAGTAGAGGGGTTTCTGTTTTCTGCACTAGGATCTGTGACTGGTACAGTACTTGGTATCTAGCAGGGCTGGTTAAACAGAAACTGAAATATGCCGCACTGGCTTAGTACCTGAGTAATGAACGACAAGGAAACACATGGCAGGCTAAAAATCTGATGACCCACTATAGCCAAATGACAAAACTTTTGATAAAATTATTGCCACAGTATTGTAATGCCTTGGAAGACAGACCATGCTTTCAGCTCTGCAAATAAGGCTCTGCCTGTGACATGAAGTTCAAATCGACTAAAACGAGTTATGGGGAGAGGGGATAGTATTCCCATGGCTGGAAATATCAAAAGGTAGGAGAGAAGACAGTGCCCTCAAGCCATTCCCAAGACCTTCCCCAAAATAAGATATTGGCCCAACTGCTAAGATAGGATAAGGGGTGGTACCTCTTCATTGAAGCCTCTTATTGTTGCCATTAAGTTGATTGAAAGGAAGAAAAACAGCCAATGAATAATTTACACATTTCAGGTTTAAGAACTAATGTACTATGGGCTCTTTAGCTATGGTTACTTGTGTATGAAACTACCTAAAAGCAAACAGGCTAGAAACCTACTACATCTCAGGAAACTATACAGCCAAGAAAACCAAAATCCTACAAAAACCTGTAATTATTCAATCTCTAAAGCAGTGGTTTTCAAACCATTTTCATCTCATGGCACACATAAACTAATTACTAAACTTGTGCAGCACACCAAAAAATGTATATTTTGCTGATCTGACAAAAATATTGGTACAGTTTTGATTTATTCCCACGGGACAACTATTGTTGTGTTGGCTGTTGTCATTTTTTTAAATTTGACAGTCTAAGGGAAAAGAGGTCAGTGCCCCTGACTAAATAGTCAGGTATTGCCATGTTTGAAAAATTCTTGCAGCACATTGGTTGAAAATCACTGCTCTAGGCAACTCTTAGGTCCACAAACCTGCACCAGCAAGAATTAGACTGTGAAAGGTACGCAGTTGCCAAGAATATACTTTAACACCCATTTCATATAAGGCTCTTGTGCACTAAGAGATAAGGGATAGTTCTCAGCAAAACCAGAGACCATGGATGAAAATGGACAAGAGTTAATCTTAAAAAACAGAAAAGGGGCAGCAAAATAGTCGTTAACCAAGGACGCTACCTTGCAGAAAGAAAGACTTTGGAAGAAATAGATGACACTCAAAAGGGGTAACTGAAAAGTTTAATTCAATGACCATTTATTTTCAATGCTGTAAGCAGTGTGAAGGCAACCAACAGAAACAGTGAAAGACCCAGGTAGTAGCAACAGCCTAAAGGCCAAGGAAAAGATGCAGTGTCACAGAAGCCCTGAGAAAGCTGCAGCTAAAGGAGTGCCCCAAAAAGAGTTGCGGTTTTACATATAGGAACATAATCACCACCAAATGGTGGTCCTGCAGGGAGCATCTCTCCAGTGCTCTCTCGTCTACCCTCTTGCTATAAACTGAGTATTTGTGTCCTCCCAAAATTTGTATGTTGAAACCTAATCCCCAGTGTGGTAGTATTTGGAGGTGGGGACTTTAGAAGTAATTAGGCCATGTGGTTGGAGCTCTCAAGAATGGAATCAGCGCCTCTGCAAGAGACATTGCAGAGAGCTCTCTCACCCATGCCCCTGTGAGGACAAAGGGAAGAGACAACCATCTATAAACCAGGCAGCAGGTCCTCACCAGAACGACCATGCTGGTATCCTAATCTTTGATTTACTAGCCTCTCGGAGTGTGAGAAATGAATTTTTGTTCTTTATAAGGTACCTAGTCTATGGTATTTTTGTTATAACATCCTGAACAGGCTAATATACCTTGGACTTGCAGGTCCTTCTTACTGGCTAAACCCAGGAGTATCCATAGGACAAGGGAATACATGTGATGCATTCCATAATGAGCAGAATGGAATTATGGGTCTGGATGGGCACATGGAGAAAACTCATTATTAACAATAACATTGATTCCTTACCCATATACCTGTATATTAAATAAACCACGGGCTAAAGAAGGAATCAAAATGGAAATTACAAACCCATGAGACAAACTACTTTTTAAAACTCATGATATAACCAATGTGGTACTCATAGAAAAATTTAACTTTACAAATTACTTTTAGTACTTAAGTCTTGAACTCAAGAAGCTAGAGAAAAAAGAGCAAAAACAAATACAAAAAAAGAAAAAAGAAAGGAAAATAAAGGAAAAACGTAAAAAATTAAAATAAATTTAAAACCACAAACAGCCAATTGAGCTGATCAAACAGAAGCAGTAACTAGTTCTTTTAAAAATCTATCTGGTAAGTCAATAGGATGGCCCACCTATGCAACAAAAAGGGAGAGGGCACACATAAACATAAGTAACATGATCTAATTAGTGTTATAAAACTGAAACTGAGACACTACTAAGAATATTTTATACCAATAACTTTGATAACTTAGATGAAAAGCAATTTTCTGGAAAAAAAAGATAACATTTACTGAATGCTTACAATGTGCAAGGCGCTCATCTAAGTATTTCACGTATATTAAGTTATTTAATACTCACAACTCTCTATGAGATTAGTACTGTTATTTCTATTTAATATTGAGAAAACTGAAGCGTAGAAAACTTAAGTGAACTCCTCAAAGTCACATTACCTAATAAATACTGGAGCTAGAATTTCCTATGCTGTACAGCTCCAGAGCTACTTTTTTAACAACTATATTACATTGTCTTTCAGAATAAAAACAAACAAAAAACAATCAAAATATCCCCGCAAATAGAAAACTGGAACTGAGCAACAACCATAAAAGCAATGGAATCGGTAGATCAGCATCTCCCTATACCCAGCAAAGGCCTACGCAATTTAAGGACCAATTTAGCAATATCCTCCAGGAACAAATCATTCCTAAAAGGTAGCAGAAATATGCCACCTCAAAATATGCCACTTAGCTATATTGATTATTTTCAATTGTAGGCACTTGAAAACAGCAAATGCAGGGGGAGGCTTTCTCTAACTCCCCTTATCTGCCTAAAGAAAGAGAAATCTTCCAAAAGGAACTCAATTATCATAAATACCCTCTCTGGGAGTTTCATCAACCACAGAAGACCTCTTACTACAGGAAGCAATGCCAGAAGGCCTACACACGCAGACAAACTCTGTCACAAACTATCACATCTCCCATCTATTCTTTTAAGGGCCCTTTCACTCCTAAAAAGAATTTACTTTCCCCTAAGACGGGAGTCCCAACCTCTAGCCCCGGTCCTGTGTCAGTTCAAAAAGTTAGGAACTAGGCTTCACAGCAGGAGGTAAGATTGAATGTAATGCACTTAATGCACTTCATTAGGAAACCTCCCCTGCCCCTCGCCCCACACTGGTCCATGGAAAAATTGTCTTCCATGAAACCAGTCATGGTGCCAAAAGGGTTGGGGACCCTGCCCTAAGAGACTTACATCACCTTCCCCCAACTGAGATGGTATTTAAACCTGGATTCTAAGCTACTGAATTTCTCCTTGGAAATTGACAAAGATTACTGGTATTTGCTTAACCAAACTTTAGCCAGGCTCCAGAACCTTTGCCTAAATCCATTTGTGCACTTCCTTGCAAAACCTGGTACTAGCAAGAACCCTGCTAAGTCATTTTAGCCTAAGTCTCCACATCTGAATGACCTCAATATCAGTTCCTTATTTTCTATCATCCCCCTGCCCAGGTGATGGATGTCTGACTAGTCACCTTGGCCTGTTTTTGGCAAGAATCTCTTAGTAATGTCTTTCAATGAACAGAAGCTCTTATCTTTGTTATAACCCAATTAAACCTCTTTCTTCTATGGTTAGTGCTTAAAAAAAATTTTGCCTAGAGGAAGGACACATACTTTCTCTAAAATCTTTATTTTATCTTTTGCATTTAGATCTCCCATTCATCTAGAACTGATTTTTGTACGGTATCAAATAAAGGTCAACATATTTTTCCCCACATGGATGTCCAGTTAACCTGGCATTTACTGAACAGACAATTCATTCCCCACTGAACTACAATGTTGCCTTTGTCATGTATGCATGGCTCTGTTTTGGGATGCTCTTTTCCATTGGTCAATTTGACCATTCTTGTGCCAATATCAAACTATTTTAATTACTCTAACTTTATAATAGGCCTTGGTATCTGATAGCATAAAACCCTTCAGGTTGATTTTCCTTCAAGATTGCTTTGGCTATTCTTGGTAGGTTGTAGTTCTGAATAATTTTAGAATCAGCTGTCAATTTCAAAGCCAGTCAGAGAAAGACAAATACTATATGATTTTACTCATATGTGGAATCTAATGAACAAACTGAACTAACAAGTAAAATAGAGACAGACTCGTAGATAGAGAGCAGGCTGACAGCTCTGGGGGGAGTGGGTGAGGGAGGGGGTGGAGGGATACAGAGAAAAGAAAAAGGAATCATAGACACAGACAACAGTGTTGTAATTATGGGGGGTAAGGGGTGGGTGGAGGTGGAAGAGAGTATTTTCGGGATAAATGGTATGGAAAAAATACCATAAATATAAACTATTAAAAACAAATAAACAGAGGAGGGATGTTAGGAGGTGGAAGGATAGAGCAAAAAGGAGAAAGGATTCATGGGCAAGGACAACAGTGTGGAGACTGCAGGAGGGAGGGGCGTATAAAGGGGTTAAGTGGTAATAGAAAAATAAAATGAAAATTAAAAAAATAAATGAACAAAGAAGTAAACTGTACTGATATTCTGATTGGGCTTGTTTTAAATCTATAGATTAATTTGAGGAGAACTGACATCTTTACAGTACAATGATGATCATGAAATCCAAGAACATTTTTATTGCTTCCTTCTAAATGAGTTAGGCGGCTTCCCATCTTCTTTCTGTATCTTGAGGTACAAATATCCAACAAAGGACTTACATCTAGCATATAAAGAACTCCTTCAAATCAGTAAGAAAAAGAGATAACTCAACAGAGAAATATGAAACAAACAAACAAACCCCCCAAATCCAACATTTGAATTGGCTTCACAAAAGTGGATACAGCCCTGGCTGTTGTAGCTCAGTGGATTGAGTGCAGACCTGCGAACTAAAGGATCACGGTTCGATTCCCAGTCAGGGCACATGCCTGGGTTGCAGGCCAGTTCCCAGCAGGGGACCCACAAGAGGCAACCACACATTGATATTTCTTTCCCTCTCTCCTTCCCTTCCCCTCTAAAGATAAATAAATAAAATCTTTAAAAAAATTGGATATAGAATGGGTTTATAAACAATTAAAAAGACTCAATTCCCTGGGAAAATGCTCTCCCCTTGTACACACCCTCCACAATGATAGAAAGAAAGACTGATGTTAGCGAGTGTTGGTGAAAATGTACAGCAACTGGACCTCTCAACCACTCCTGGTAGGAGCATAATCACCAGAATAAACTGGTACAGTCACATTAGAATAATGCTTGGGAGTATCTACAAAAGGTGAACTGTGAACTATGCATTTCCTGTGACTCAGCAATTGCAATTCTGAGTATATGAGGCCTGTCTGGAAAAGAGTCCAGCTGTCGTTAGTATAACAAGAACAGTTTGCATGACACCCATGTAACCTGGCAGCCAAGGAGAGTGGACTGAAATGCACACATGTGAACAATGACAACTTCACTGTACTACTCAGTGGGGGTGGTAGATGCAGTTGAGTGAGCTCGTGTGCTGTGTGGCTGTCTCATTCAAAATGGCTGAGCAAGTAGAGCAACGAATATGCATCAATTTTGCGTGAAGCTTGAACATTCCTCCACTGAAACTATTCAGATGATTCAGAAGGCCGTGGCTACGGGCAACTGGTGATTGGCAGTTTCATCAAGACAACGTGCCAACTCACGCATCACATATCATGTAGACTTTTTTTTTTGAAACATCAAATCACCCAGGTGATTCAGCCTCCCTGTAGCTCAAATTTGGTGACCTGCAACTTCTAGCTTTTCTCAAAACTAAAAGCACTTTAGAAAGAGAAGAGATTTCAGACTGCTGATGAAATTCAGGAAAATACGACAGGGCAGCTGATGAAAACTGGAAGAACTGTATGAGGTCCCAAGGTGCCTACTTAGAAGGGGACTGAGGCGTCATTTGTCCTATGTACAATGTTTCTTGTATCGTCTATCTTCTTCAATTAATGTCTCTAATTTTTATATTACAGGGCTAGGTACCTTCTGGACAGACCTTGTACATCCAACAGAAATATGTTCAACAAAACACATACACTAAAAGGTTCACAATAGCACTATTCACAGTGGTCTCAAACTGGGAACTATCCAAAGACCATCAACAGAATGGATTTAAAAAATTGACATATTTTCACATTACTATAAAGAAATAAGAATGCTCACATAACAATATAGATCAATCTAACAAGCAAACAAAACCAGAAAGAAAAAAAATCAGACAAAGAAAGGGCATATACAAATGCAATTTCACAGTGTGTACACTATAAAAATAGAGAAAACTAATCTAAGTTAGTTATTATAATAGTGGTTATCCTTGGGGTAGGAAGAAGTGACTGACAGCAAAAGAAAGCTTCTAATATACTGGTGATGTTCGTTTCTTGATCTGGGTGCTTGTTATATGGGTGTGTTCACATGTGAAAATTCATCAGCATTTATGATTTGTGGACTTTTCTTATAATATGCTGCCATAAAATTAAATGCATTCCTATGAAAATAAATCAAATAGCAAGCTGAAAATTTTTTTTATACAAAACATTTGGAAAACTCATGCAAATCAATTTTTAAGAAGCTAGTATCCAGCTGAAAAATGGTTCTAAATACAAAAAGAAATGTCTAAGCAAAGAAATAAAAATGGCTCCAATAAATTCACAAAATGTAAATTAGAACAATAGCATGCCATTTTTCCCTTGCAAATTAGCAAAGATTAAAGGAAACAAGAAGGCTATTGATGAGGATTTGGTGAAACTAATATGCTTATTCCTAATGGAAACTTAAGTTGATACAACATTTCCACATTAAGTCTTTAAAAATTGCTCATCTTTTCACTCACTAGTTTCCCTTCTAGAAATTAATCTAAGAAAAATTCATAGTTACAATTAAAGACAGACTTATGTCAGTATTGATTATAACAAGTAGTTTGAAATATAATCATCCCATAATGGGAAAATGGTTACATTATGATACATTCACTGATGTAATAAATAATGTTTTCAAAGAGTAATGAATAAGACTCATGATAAATTTAAGTAAAAAATACATACAAAATTCTATGATATCTTTTGTGTTAGAAAATATCATGCACTTAAACCTACACTTGCATGGAAAAAAGTCTGTAAGAACACATACTATAATGTTCATAATGGCAGTCTGTGGATGACAGGATAATGGAAGATTTTAATTTTGTGGCCTATTTCCTACAATGAAATATACCTTGAACATTTATTATAATTACATTAAGAAATCTAAGAAAACGGGGTAAAAAAGTCACATCCACCCAGTTTTTTCTAGAAATCTAAGCAACCTAGATTTTTATCTCTCCTTTAGTTCTCACATTCAATCTGTAACTGTTTCTTCGATTTTACTTTAGAAGTACCTGTCCAAGCCATTACAATATTCCATTATTTCTTCTCTCATTTCCAAAATTCAGGCCCTTGTCTTCCCTAGAGAGCACTTTGAATCCAGACTCTTCATTTTGGTAATTTTGCCCTATCTTCCATTACTTCTACATTCTAGCCACACCAAGCCACTTAAATGTAGTGACCCTCCCACACTCACACCCCTGAAAAATCCACATCAGGTACCTTCGCACCTCCCAACCTTGGCATATTCTTTTCTCTCCCTGTACTGCATTTTCTCCCTTTAATCTGTCTAATCAGATCCACAGTTCAAGATTCACGCCCGACAGCATTTACCGGGCGTAAGTAACTCTCTGAGGCTACAAGAACAGGTAGCGGTTTCAAAATCAATCCTCCAATGACGGTTTGCATATATTTCAACATTTATCACTCTACACCGTTTAAGCCCAGCTCTCCCTTTGTACAGAATGGGCCATATGTTTGTCAAAATTTCTTAAAATCTAGTTGAGTGTGTAAAGGCAAAACACACATATAAACAGTTTATCTATGTAGGAGTGGTGAGTTTTCACCTGTGTCTGATAAATAAGTGGCAATGAAAAGACTCGCCCTTTTTTTTTCGTTCAAGATGGCAGAGAACGTCTTAAAATAGCCCCACACAAAAGCACACACACTCGGAGCCGTACGCCAGAACTGGCTACACTAAGCGCAACAAAAAAGGACAAAAGGATTTAACCTAGAGGTTCAGATGTCCCAGCCCTAATCACTCACAGTGGGTCCCACACACTTATTTTAAACCATGTTAGAAAGCTAGCACCTGCTGTCTTTATTTTGAGGGCGACACCTCGACCAGGATCAGAGACCTAAAGCACTCATGGATAAAGACCCCCAAAATCGAGGACGTTAAAGGAGGATACTGATTTGTATTGGTGAGTATCTAAAATGCACGCTTGGGCCCCGCCCCAGCCAGGGGCAGTCCCCCAGAGGCGTTATCATTCTCCGGGGAAGGAACAGGCAGGGCTCCCGTCCGCCTGGGCCGGCCAGAGGTTGAGGCTGAGGCTGCTGAGGCTGAGGCTGAAGCCGGCTGCAGAGAGCGCGTCTCGTACTACACCTGTCAGGCTGCAGCCAACACTAGGCCCAGAAATCGCCGAGATTCGGTGACTGAGGGCGGCAAGAGCGTCACCCGATCATCCCGGGATCTGTCCCCCGCTTGCCTCCTCGTCTTCGCCCTCATCCTTCTCAAACAAAGGCAATCCACTTCCACCGCCATTTTCCTCTTACCTCAAAAACCACCTCTTCGTCAAACTCTGGTGTCATCCTTCTCCGCCATGCCACCCGCCTCAGCACGATGGGAAATGAGGGCGGGGGAACTGGCGGCACCCAGGCTCCCACTTCGCCGATCCCAAGTGTCCAGAAAACTACAATTCCCAGCATGACTCGCAATTCACGCCCCTTTTTCAGGCACGCTTATTGGAGCAGAGGATGATCCTGTAAAACAGAGAGGCAGGAATGAAATGAAACTCGAGGCCTCTGATTGGAGGAGGCTGGACCTTTTGTCCGCCTTTTACAGCTGCAACTGGTAGGGGGCGCCTGGAGCACTGATTTTTTTTTTTTTTTTAATTTTAAAGGAGCTCGAGTTGGGCACGAGCCGGCGGAGGCGCGGTGAGCACTGCTCGTGTCCGCCGCCTGTGGCTCGCGCCCGGGATCTCCGCCGGTCTGGAGCCCGGTGCATCCTTTGTGCGGCGCTTGGGTTGTGCGGTGGAGCAGCAGAACAAAATGTGGGCATAGTTGGAGCTTTGCTTTTCTGCCTAAAACTCTCGAAACAATGGATTATAAGGGGAGCATGGATTGAGGGGGGCGAGCAGGGAAGCGAGCTGCCTGGGGGAATCATGACTTCTGCCGCGGGTAAGTGACGGCGCTCGAGCTGCCGCTGGAAAGTTTGTAGCGAGCGCTATTAGTCTTGGGTTCTGGAGTAACTTTCTCCTTGGGCTAGGTTAGCAGTGTTCCTTTTCCTTTTCCCGGGGACTGCTAAGTGCGGAGCAGACGGCATTTGCGGCCGCCGTTTCTTGTCCCTTCCTGCCAAGAGAGGCTGTTTGGAAATCGTGTATCTCTTGGGACCTGCCTTTAAAAGGAGACCCGTGCCGGGGGCTCTGCGCCAGGTGAAACGCTAAATGTAGAGAGGACGTTTACTTGTCTCCTAAAATTTGAGCGACTTTGCCTTTGCGTGCGAAAATAGTTTAGATGACCATGTTAAGAAATCAGTTATTCTAAGACAGGGCAGTGTTCCCAGAGTGTTGAACTCGGCGACTGCTGAATTGCTTTAACCTAGTATCGGCTAGGTTTAAAACCCTGACCCTTACCACTTACTAGATTAAGAGGTTTCAACACTGTTACTCCTATCCTAGTGTTTTTTCCTGTTACCAGAGAAGCAGAGGGTTAGAATTGCCGATGGCAATTTTTTGCTTATCTCCACCCAATTTTTAGTGGATTTTTTTTCGATTTCTACCTGGTTAGTGTAAACAAAGCCTTATTTTTGCCTCTGCCACCGATAGTACTTTCCTTTCATACAAATGACAGAGTGTTTATCTTTGTGTGGATTTTGACCAATTCTGTACATTGTGTTTCTCAACATTCTTAAGGAACAGTTCTTATATCCCAAAACAATTACTAAAGTGGTTTTAAGTTTACTTTATAAGAACATAGGTTAATTTTTAAACCACGACGTAATGTATTAAGTACTAAGGTTTTTAAATTTAGTTTCATCCACGAAACAAATAAACTTTCATTAGGAATTTTATAGTAAAATAGTGTAAAGTTTTGCCTCAAAGTTACTTCTGGAATCACCACTTAGTATCAGATTAAATTTTCTTTGCTTTTCTTGGCATTTGTTTTAAATTCCTGCAATTTGAAACTGTCAGTAGCACTGCAAATGTTCTAAGTTGTCTTATGTCTAAAGCCTTGATGTATTGAAGTTTGCATTGCTAGGTGTAATCAGATTGCAAGTAATAAGCAAGAAGTTAGCTAATAGTCATAAAAAAGCAAAAAGTGAAGTGTTTGTTTAGTAGCATTCTTGAAGAAATTGTGGATCTTTCCTTGCTGATGTTACATGTCTGTGTAGGAGATGTCATCGTATGTTCTTTATAAACTCTTTTTCTTAGCAAAGGGAGCCTTTCTACTCGAGGTGAATTCTTTTCATCTTAAATTTCTGTGCCTCACCTTTGTTCAAGTTTTCTTTATTACTGAGCTAGTTTAAATAACTTAAATTTAAAGTGGTTGGATTTAAATCCTTCCAGCCAATTTTAGCTCTTCCTTCTTTTGGAGTATTAAGCACATTTAAAATATTTTTACCTTACATGCATCAGTTTTCAATTCCAGTCCTAACAGTTTATTATGAACAGTTACAGAAGCATTTAACTTGACATTGACATTTGAAACCTGACCTAGGGCTCAGTTGGAAAGTTTATGATTTTGTTTAGGAATTTTATAGTAAAATAGTGATTTTGATTTGCATTACCGTAGAATAATGCAAGCCATTTTTATATTTTTATCAACTTTACAATTAAAGAAATCCACAGACATTTTTGTGGTGTTTTAAAAGAGGGACACTTCCTGTGTTTAGCTGAGTTAGTTGGTTTTTAGCATTGCTTGCTGAGAAGCATTAACTACTTTTTTGTTCTCCATCTGTTAAGATTTATTTTAGTTCTTTCTCATGTCTAAGTGGGAATATGGAAGAGAATTGGGTTTTATTTCCATCCCATTCTTATAAAATTATGTGTTTATCATTCTTACAAGTTGTTTATGGTTTTTGAAACAATAATCAAATTCATTAAAGCTTTAGGAAAGTAATTTGCAATTGGGGAATTGTTCATATAGAATCTAATCTGTGGTATTGATATTTGGGATGGTTGGCTTAATTTAAGGAAATAAGAGGAATATTGTAGAACATCTCTGTTTTAAGCATCCTGAAGGAGAGCTTGCTTTGTTTTTCCGCATCTGTGAAAGAGTAGGTCTGTAGTAGAGATTTCAGAATGATTCTAATCAATATATTGAGAAGGAGAGGTGCTTCTTCTATCCTTTTGAACTCGTTCAGGTCACGATCTCATTAATGCCTGTGCTTCCCTACACGGCTGGTTCAAGAGCTAACAAAGTGTGCGTGTGAGCCGCAGCCATCTGTGTGTAACAGATGACAGTATGTTTGTAATATGTTAGTGAAATGGTAGTAGTGCTTTACTTTCTTACCTTACTGTTCCCTGGAGCCAAACAGCTGTGTAAATAAAAGATTTGCTGCTTTGCTCTAAAAAGCATTGGGTCTGACTGTTGACATAGTATTAAGGTCCTAAGGTGCTGGATTCATTTCCAACTATCAGGTACTTCAAGAGTTTGACATTGGAGCAGACCATAATAAAATGCCTTGCTATTTTTTTGAGTTGTGTTTCTTTCATGATAGAGCCACACACACACACAAATGATAGTAATAATGAAGGATTTCAGATATTTCTGTACCAGTGACTTAGTTGAATTACTTGTTCCTACTAATAATTAAGAACTTATTCAGTAATCCTATTGAAGTTGATTTCTGCTACTTTTCAAAATATTCTACATTAAAATAGATATGTACTTTTTAAAAAGAAATTTCCTGTTACTGAGACATATTAAAGTGTATGTGTATGTGGCAGTTCTGACCATTCCCAGGGACCCATTTTCACCCTTGGGGACGTCACAATGAGACAAAGTGCCTGTCCTTCCGGAGCTTGCTTTCTAGAGGTGGAGACAAAGTTATAATGAAGAAAAATCATATAGGGCAAAGGGGCTGGAGAATATAAGGATTCTCCTGAAGCAAATATCTCAGAAGTTATAATCTCAGAATCATATAGGCTTTACAGTTCTGCTCAGCCTCCTCATTTATAAGTAAGGAAAGTGAGGCAGCTAGATCTGCCACAAGACAAATGGTTAGGTTGGCCAGTTCCCTAAAGTTATGTTACTGGCTTCCTCCAATACGTGGTTAACTAAAGTGGTAAGCCAAACTTCACAGCTATTTATTTAATTCAGTAAGTGTGCATTGAGGGCATTAGGTACATACTACTGGGCTACATTTGTTGGGAATCCACCACAGCTCATCTGTAATTAATTTAATTTCTAGAACACTAAAAAGAACAGAGATTTATGTCTGTCAGAAGCAGGCCTAGGCACAAGACACGTTTAAAGAAGAGTAAAATTGGTGCCAGAGATTAAAAAACAGATTAACTAAAAATAAAAAATTGACTGGTTAAATGACCTGGAAGCCTCTGACAAAGCTGCAAGAGTCAGAAAGTAAAAGGTTAATTTGATGAAGTAAGATTTTTTTTAATTGTGGCAAAATACACATAATATAAATTTATTAACGTTATCATTTTTAAGTGTCAGTTTGGTACTGTAAATCACATTCACACTGCTATGCAGTCAATCTCCAGAACCCTTTTCTTCTTGCAAAATCAATTCTCTTTTTATTCCTTCAAAAATCCCAGAGATAGGACGCTTTATGAATGGTTACAGAAATGCCCTGGCTAGTGTGGCTTACTTGGTTGGGCAGTACCCCCCAAACCTAAGGGTCGCAGATTTGATTCCCCTTCGGGACACATGCCTAGGTTATGCATTTGGGTTCCTCCGTGGGGGCAAGGAAGGCTACCTATCAATGTTTTTCACATTGACCTTTCTCCTTTCTCTTCCCTTTTCTCTAAAACCTCTCTCCCTGCCTTTCTGTCTAAAAGCAACAAGGGAAAAATGTCTTTGGGTGAAGATTTTTTTTTAAAAAATGGTTACAGAAATGAAATCAACATGACAAGAGTCTGTCAATTTTCATTATCTTGAGTAAGATGAGAGGTTCAGAGGAGGCCTAGAGCATTCATGCTGTCTTTCAAGAATTGCCTTAATGGATCAAGAGTTGAGTTGAGCCCTGGCTGGTGTAGTCCAGTGGACTGAGCATTGGACTGTGAACCAAAGGGTTGCCGGTTTGATTCCCAGGCAGTGCATATGCCTGGGTTGTAGGTCAGGTACCCAGCATGGGGCATATGAGAGGCAACCATACATTGATGTTTCTCTCTCTCTTTCTCCATTCCTTCCCCTCTCTCCAAAAAAAATAGATGAAATCTTTTTTAAAAAAAGTTAAATTGAAGGGATTATTATACCAAGCTTTAGCATTAGGCTTCTAAGGGTTTTACATTTTTTCTGCTTAAAAAACAAACAAATAAACAAACTGATAACATGCTTGTTGAATAGATAACTGAATTGTAAAAAGCTTTGGGAATTCGTAGTAAGTTATTTTGAAAATATTTTATTGTTTACTTTATTCAGGACATTATATGGAGTGAGAAGGCATCTCTTATCATATGATTTTGATTAAACACATAATACTAGAGATTTGGGAAATTCTTCCTTGGTTAGTAAAAGGAAGTAGAGCACCCTACTTTGTTTTACTTTTTTTAACTCTGTTCCGTGTAATATCTTCCTGAGTGTTGTGACTAATTTCCTTTGTTGAAAAGAAATTCATCATCAAATGAAGTGTCTCAGCCTCTGTGCATTCAAGTATTTAAACAATATCCAAAAGATATTTTGAAAAATTTATTAAGTTTTTATTGAGCATTAGATCATGATGGAGGAACAAATATAAAAAGTATAAGATAAAATATTTTATCTCAGATTTCACTGGGGAATTGTGAATATGTGATAAGTGATAGTATAGGTGGAAAAACTTTTAAAAAAAACTAAAAAGAGCTGATGTTCAGGCAGTATATATCTTTCTATTTTATAGGTCTTTTGTGTGAAGCTTTTATTAGGTTTCTAGACTAAGAGCATATCTGTACAAATCTAACATATAATAGGTGTTCATTAACTACTTTTTGTATAATTTTTTAATTTTTAATATATTTTATTGATTATGCTATTACGGTTGTCCCATTTTTTTCTCCTCCGCCCTTTCCCCCTCTGCCCTGTACCTCCCTCCCACCAGCATTCCCCCACCTTAGTTTATATCCATGGGTCATACGTATAAATTCTTTGGCATCTCCATTTCCCATACTATTCTTAACCTCCCCCTGTCAATTTTGTACCTACCATTTACACTTTTTATTCCCTGTACCTTTTCCCCGTTCTCCCCTCCCCTTTCCTGCTGATAACCCTCTACACAATCTCTATTTCTGTGAATCTGTTCCTATTCTAGTTGTTTGCTTAGTTCATTTTTGTTTTTTTAGGTTCAGTTGTTGATAGTTGGGAGTTGTCATTTTACTGTCGTATTTTGATCTTCTTTTTCTTAGATAAGCCCCGTCAACATTTTATATAATAAGGGTTTGGTGATGATGAATTCCTTTAACTTGACCTTATCTGGGAAGCACTTCATCTGCCCTTCCATTCTAAATGATAGCTTTGCTGGATAGAGTAATCTTGGATGTAGGTCCTTGCCTTTCATTACTTTGAATACTTCTTTCCAGCTCTTCTTGCCTGTAAGGTTTCTTTTGAGAAATCAGTTGATAGCCTTATGGGTACTCCTTTGTAGGTAACTGTCTCCTTTTCTCTTGCTGCTTTTAAGATTCTCTCCTTATCTTTCATCCTGGATAATATAATTATGATGTGCCTTTGTGTGTGCTTCTTTGGTTCTAAGCTTCCTGGACTTCCTGGAAGTCTATTCCCTTTGCCAGATTAGGGAAGTTTTCCTTCATTATTTGTTCAAAAAGTTTTCAATTTCTTGCTCTTCCCCTTTTCCTTGTGGCACCCCTATGATTTGAATGTCGGACTGTTTAAAGATGTCCTGGAGGTTACTGAGCCTCTGCTCATTTTTTTGAATTCTTGTTTCTTCATTTTCTTCCAGTTGGATGTTTATTTCTTCCTTCTTCTCCAAACTGTTGATTTGAGTCCTGGTTTTCTCCCCTTCACTGTTGGTTCCCTGTACATTTTCTTTTATTTCACTTTTCATAGCCTTCATTTTTTCCTCTATTTTGCAACCATACTCTACCAAGTCTGTGAACATCCTGATTACCAGTGTTTTGAACTGTGCATCTGATAAGTTGGGTATATCTTCATTCATTGCTTAGTTGTATTTTTTTCTGGAGCTTTGATCTGTTCTTTCATTTGGGTCATATTTCTTTGTCTAAACACATCTGTTACATAGTAAAGGGTGGAGCCTTAGGTATTCACCAGGGTGGGGCAACTGTATTGCTGTGCTGTGGCACTGTATGTGGGAGAGGGGTCCAAGGGGGAACAATGCCACTTACTCAGCTCTCTGCTGGCTTTCAGTCACTTCCTCCACTACCCACAAGCAAATCGGGCTCTTCTTGTGCTAATTGCCGAGTGGTTGGTTTTGTGTACGTTCTAGGACCCTGAGAGTTTCTCCAGCAAACTCTCCTCTATGTGGCTGGGAGTTTCTCCCACTGCATCAACTGCCACAGGTTTTTTCAGTTAGAGGTTTTGAAGTTTTATTTCCCTGCACTGGAACCCTGGGTTGCGTGATCTGTCTGGCTCCCCAGTTGTTCCTCCCAGTTTGTCTGCATGCAAATGTGGGACCACCTGCTCTGCCAGCTGCTGCCTCACCTACCCTGGTCCTGCAACTGCCACCTTGCCGCAGGTCCTCTCCACCCCAGCTTCCCATCTGGGCCCCTCCTACCAGTCTGGATGAATGTTCTTTAACTTCTTGGTTGTCAGACTTCCGTACAGTTTGATTTTCTAGCAGTTGCTTATTTTTTGTTTTTCAATTTGTTGTTGTCCTTCTTTTGGTTGTGCAAGAAGGCAAAGTGTATCTACCTATGCCTCCATCTTGGCCGGAAGTCTGCTTTTTATATAATGTTGAGGAAGACTAAAAATTGTGGTCATCTTTTGAATACCCTAACAAAGGTTACACAGCATAATCATCTGTGGAACCTAAAAGATATACAGATGTCCAGGCTCTATCCCCAGAAACTGATTGATTAGACCTAGGGTTGAGCCCCATGAAGGATTACAATGAAAATTCCCCATTGACAGCCCCTGCACAGAGAAATATCAATTTTATTATGGTTCTCGACTAACAGAGAAGAATTACTTTTTCGTTTTAAATTTCTCATTTCTGTATTTCATTTTAAGATTGTTTTGGGGTTTTAGTAACATGGATTATTGATAAAGGCATTTGTATTCCCTCTACTGTACATCATTGCTATAGAAGAATAGTGCTTATTCACACAAAAAGCTTAAAGAGCTGTGTTCATGGTCCAAATAGCACTATCCTGATTGGTCAGAATGAAACCACTCTGATTGGTTGGTGAAGATGAAAATGAGGTTACAGTAGCATGGCTCTGATTGGACAAAGAAAGTCATAATACTGTTGGTTGAAATAGATACAAGGCTGATTCTGCCAGCAGCCAGGCATTTCAGTGCAGGCTTCTTTCTCCCTAAAGTGCAACTTGTGGGAGAGGCCCCTGTTTTTAAATTTTAGCCTAATTAGTCACCAGGAGCCCTTCTCAACAGGTACCTTCATTCTCAGGCTCAACGTATTGAATTTGACTATAGCTGCCTAATTGATTGCTCTTCAGGATTGCTGTACCAGTCACATTATCTCAAGCACTGGATTGTGTTCTTATATCGCCACATTCCCTCCAACAGTTGGCATTACCCAGCTTTTTAACTCAGCCAGTCTAATGTGTATATAGTGAGATCTCATTATTGTTTTAATTTGCATTGTCTCTGATTATTAATGATTTTAAGCGTCTCTACAAATTTAGCTTTAGAATTTTCTCCTCTATAAGTTACTATTCATATCTTTTGACCATTTTTCTGCTGGGTTGACATTTTCTCTTGGTTAATATGCAGAAATTCATTACGTATTCTAGAAAGAGTAATCTCTGTTCTTTAGTAACTTTGCTCTTGGTTTCTTTAAACAGAAATCTTTTATTTAACAAAATTATTCCACTTTTTTGCTGCCATTGAAAAAAAGAACTGTGTCCTATGAACAACTTAGGCAAATTCAACTGTTAGCACTTAGCAAATGAACTGAAGTACTTTCTCCTACTATTCAGGTCTCAAGCAGAAGCCAGTGATTTCATTTAGCGTTGTCTAACGATAATGGTTATCTGTTCCAAAGTTAGAAGAAAAACCGCATTGGACTTACTAAGACATGTACCCTAGAACTGAAGGGCAACTTAAGGAATTTTCAAGACTGATATTGACTTTATATAATACAACATAATCTACCTAGTAAAATGCAAATTCACCATACTGTCAAAAATAAAAGTTATCAAATATAATCATTTAGCATCTGGTGCTTTTTTTTCATCAATTTTTTTTTTCTTTTTAGAGATTAAGAAGCCACCAGTGGCACCCAAGCCAAAGTTTGTGGTGGCTAATAATAAGCCAACTCCACCTCCTGTTGCACCCAAACCTGATATTGTGATTTCCAGTGTTCTGCAGTCAACAAAGAAAACAAAACCAGCAATAGCCCCGAAACCAAAAGTTCTGAAGAGCTCGCCTTTGTGTGACATTGGGCAGTCGCCATCAAGAAAAATCGTCGTGAACTTGGAAGAACATAAACAGGGATTACCCGAAAGCACTGACAACTCTACTTGCAAAAACATAGGGCATCAGAGCAGTGGGCGTACTTTACCAACGTGCTCCTGCAGTTCCGAGTGTATCCATAAGGTTGAGAACAGAGAGAATTTGTGTGTGAAGGAGCTTGTCTTAGAGCCCGTAGAAATGCCTGAACATTTAGAAAATAGTCAAGTTGATGAGTCCTCTTCAGCTATAACAACAAAGAGTAGAAGTGATTCTAATGGTGAAATGGTCAAGAGCCAGAGTGCAGTTGTTTTGAAGGCTAGCATCTTAGAAGAGAAGCTTAAAGATGTTTTAACACAGAGAACGTCACCTTTTATTTCCTCACAGAAGCACAGATCCACAGACAGCCGAGGAATGAATGAGGGTCGTTATGCCAACAGACAGTTCAGAATTAAATTTGCAGACTTGTCACCTTCCCTGTCCAGCTTTGAAAAGGTTCCTGATCATCACTGCCACCTACAACTTCCCATCGATGAATTTCAAAATATTGAAACTTGTCAGGGTGGCAGTGATAAAAGCAGTATTTGCTTTCCTTCACCTGAACAAGAAGCTCTGGAAAATGGTAAAAGGAGTACTTTCTTATCTTCAGATGGAGATAGTAAGAAATCAGAAGTCAAAGACCTTGGTCCCTTGGAAATTCACTTAGTACCATGTACTACAAAATTTCCAACTCCCAAGCCCAGAAAGGCACGGGTTGCGTGCCTGTTACGTCAAAAGCACATAGATGCTCCTAGTGAAAGTAGTGAAGAACCAGAGAATTTAAACAGTAACTCTTGTCTGTTTGAAGATAGTTTGAAAAACAACAAGATCAGTGTTATTTATCAGAATGTTTTGTGTAACCAGGAACAGGTTGGCAAAGTGAAACCAGGAAATAAAAGTGAATTGGATGTGGACTCCAACCGTAATGAACAGAATTTAGTTGATTCCCAGAAAGCCATGTGTCACGAAACATCTTCCTCTGAAAGAATGACACCTTCTTCAGACACAGACTCTAATTTGAGTTCCGACAGTAAGTTAGTAGATGGTTTTAGTATGTCACCTGCTGTGGACGAAGGGACCAGTTTTATAAGATGCAGTACTCTATCTATGAGTCTGCCTAAACAGCTGAAATTAGCTTGCAACAAACCTTTGCCCCCTACCTGTAACCTAGGAGTGTCTGTCCCTCAGGTGCAAAAGGAATCTACGATAAAAGATGGAAGTTCCTCAAGAATTGTCCCCAAAAAACCTCAAAGACACAGCCTGCCTGCTGCAGGAGTGCTTAAAAAGGCTGCCTCAGAGGAACTTGTGGACAAAACTTCTTATCCCTCAAATGAAGAAACAGATTCAGACAAGGGTCCAGAAGGAAACCATGTTCGGCAGCTGCCTGCCCCAAACCACGATGTGTTGTCCTCCTTTGATACGCCTAAGCGGACTTCAGAGAAGCCAATGTGGAAATTACCTCATCCTATTTTACCCTTTTCAGGGAACCCGGAATCCTTAAAGTCTATCACCGTATCCTCAAATAGTGAGCCTTCAACTGCCCTGACCAAGCCTAGAGCCAAATCACTGTCTGCTGTGGATACGGAAAGGTGCACTAAGCCTTGCAAAGACTCTCAAAAGAAAATCTCTTTAAAGAAGTTGCTCAGCATGAAGCTGTCCATCTGTTTCACGAAGACTGACTTCCAGAAATTTTGGTCCAAGAGTAGCCAACTTGAAGATACAACCGCTGGCAGCCTCTCAGGTGGAGAGGGAAAAGTGATTGAAAATGATTGGCATGGCTCGTTAGTAGAAGAGAAGAGAAATAAGCCCATCAAAGCGCATTCTGCAGATAACTACAGTCTCGACTCCCAAAAGAAGAGGAAGAAGTCTCGGGGTCAGGCCAGTACTACTAATGGACCAAGAGCTGAGTCTTTGGATGAACAAATGCTCTCTAGGGAGGCAGCATCTCAGGCACCTTGCACATCTGATGCAAGCGTCTGTGCACCGGAGTATGAAAATATACGCCATTATGAGGAAATACCGGAGTATGAGAACTTGCCACTTGTTATGGCTGGAGGGAAAACACCAGAGTTGGAAAGGCAGAACTCCAACAGCATGGAGGACACTGATACAAATGTATATGAGGTAGAAGAGCCGTATGAAGCTCCAGGTGGCCAGCTGCAACTTGGACCGAGACATCAGCGTTCCAGGTAACACTTAGATGCCAGGCAGATACTGCATCACTGCACTTTTACATGCATCACTGAAATTAATCTTCCACAGCCCTATATGATAGGTAAAGTCTCACACATGGAGAAAAGCCACTTGGTGAGAAAGTGGATGAGTTGAGTTACCTATCTATTAAATTATTCCCAAGTGCAGCCTCCTGTATCATATAGTCAGAATGGGTATTTGCAAGTGTGAAGTAGTTGACCTATCTTAGTAGCTGATTCAAAGAATTTGAACCAGTAGTAGTAGGGACATATAAAAGAACTGTACCGGAGAGGTCCCGGGGCCTCCAAGGTCCAGAGTGGAAGATATAGCTGGAACTAATGGGAGGACATTGGCCAACTGAGTGAGCTTTATTTGCTGGGTGTAAAATATCTGAAGTTACTGAAATCGGGCATTTATTTATGGTGTCCTTGGTCAGGTGAAACCTCTAAATTTGGAAAGTTACTACTCTTTGAGGATTAGTTATTTTACTTGCTGAAGGCTATTAACTTCAGATAGATATAGGGAAAATGCAGGAAACACATTAATTACTCTCACTTTTGTATAGGCACTTTCTACCCTTTGTATACTTATTCCATTTGTCTTATTGAAACCTTGCCCATCCTTGATGGTCTAGCTCAGCAATGATTGGCTTCAGGAAGCCTGTACAGTTACTTGGTAGGAAATATTTACTTCCTAGTCTGACCTCCTGGTTATGTTCTGCTGTCCTGACAGTGCTTCTCTCAATCTGTCGTATGGTATGATTATTTACTAGTTTGTCCCATATTCTGTATTTGGTTTTAAGTTCCATGAAGAAATCTGGTCATATCTTTTTGTCCTGCATGAGTCCAAGCAAGGGGCTTAATAGGGGTCAGTGGGTGTTGTTGGTTGGATACATGAGAGAATGAATGAAAAAGAGGCCAAGGAAGCAACCACTGCAGCTGCTTCTTTCTCTTTCAATAGTCAGAGGGAGCCTTTGCCTTGTATTTTAAAGTGTTGGTTTTGTATTTAACACAAAGCTCATAGGCCCTTTTGAAAGTTGTCATATTCTTGTTAGGTTACTAACTTCAAGCTTCTGAATACTCAGTCTTAAAATGGGACTTTTGTAGAAATATTAACATATGTGGCACATAATAGGGGCTAAAAAAAGGATTATTGAGTGAATGAATAAATAAAATTGTCTAATGAAATCTTAGTGCACCAAGTAAAATAAATTGTTCTTTCAGATGTCCTAGCATTTTTCTTTACTCATAATCCTTACTACCCTTCCTTTTGTGACTCATAAAAGATGACTTACCTCCCTTGCCTAACTTTTTTCGTAGCTGATGCTATTCTGAACATTAGTACCTAAGCAAAAACCTCTTCGTTGGCATAAATATTTCCATGGAGAATTAGAGTTAGCTATCCAGCTTAAAAAAAAAATACATTTAACTTTTCATGCCTGCCCTTCTCTCATGGAACAGTTTTGTTGGTACTGTCCTTTTAACATGCTTTTGTATAGTGTGTGTGTGGTGAGAATGAATTTAGCTTCCTTATGATATACTGCTCTCCTTAGCTGAGATGAATTTTTTCCCTTGAAATTGGAGTCTTGGCCCTTGGTGTAAGTTTCCTGTTGGCCTTCGTGTTTAAATCCCAAGAGTTTGTCATTTTCTGTAACACAAGCTATAAACTTCTGGAACTTGTTCTTTATCTGATAATGCTTCTTATACAATTAGGAGTACTGCTGCTTGGCTGAAGGGAACCAGGTTGGAAGGGGTTAAAGTACACAGCCAGCCAGGTCAGCTGGCTGGCATTCATGAAGAAGGGTTCTCTCTGGAAGCCACAGGAAACCAAGGGCTGCTGTGAACAGGTTGCAGGTGGTCAAGTAGGGCAGCTTGATGAAGAGTGGGCAAGCTCAGCTTTTGAATTTAGCTTTCCACAGAGATTTTTCTTTAGGCCTCAAGCAGATTGTCCGAAACAAGCTTAAGACTCCTGAAATGTGGCAGCTGAATCAAAAGCTTTCGGTCATAGGACCAGACCAGCAGTTTTGTCTGCAGAATTGTACCTTTTGTAAGTAGCACTGAATAGATGAGCAAGCAAAATCCAAGGCTTGGTGAGGAGGACACCTGGACACCCTAAAATAAGCTAAATGAGAAGCAAGCTGACAGGATCCACATTGAAATCTTGTTCCATAGTCTGGCTGTTGAAACTATAGACCTATTCTTTAGAGTAATTAAAAGTCCAACACCCTAGGGTTCTAAAATGGTAAGAAAAATGCAGATGAACCCTGTTTAAGACTTTCCTGCTGGAGTCATCAGAAGAGTGTCTAATGGATTCTCAGCACTCAGGGAAGAGGGTTTGGATTTCACCTAGGGGACTAGTTTGTAGGGACTCTCTAGTTTCTAGGGACTCACAGAGTCTACATATATATCCAGATTCCAGGTCAAACAGATATTTGGCAAGCTTGGGAGTAGCTGACCTTCTTTAGAGTGTAGGTTTCATGAATCCAACAGCTTAGCATTTACAAATTTATAACAACCCACTTATAATCTATCAGGAAATAGTTATAAGCAGTCTCCAATTTCCAATAGGGTTGTGTTAGTGTAAAAGCGCACGATAATTTGAAACTCGAAGTATATTTCCCGAAGAAACAG